>PVHP010002072.1:0-94930 GCA_004024765.1 Zapus hudsonius
TTAGCTGACCTTCCTGTTGGAGTCTACCGTCTTACAGGCTACATCTAAGCACAGTGCTGAATCCTGGCTGACAGAGAGCAGCTTAAGAGCTTACTCTGCTACATCTGGTTCGATCATTTTTATGTTTCATTTCTGATAAAAAGGTAAACAGATCAAAAACTTAAAACCGTATATACTGACCTTCAATAAGATAACATTTTCATATTTGAAAAAGACTACATTTCTGGAGCCATAAAATTAACCTACAGTTAATATCAAAGTAGGTCTTTAAAGAACACTGCTGTCATGAGAAACGCTGAGCTATGGGCTGGATATGTAGTGGGGCGGCCATTGCAAATCATATGCTGGAGCTGGGGCGTGGGAGGCAAGCAAAGACAGCAGCCCTTTCCTATATTTAACATCAATAAATTCTCATTTATCCATGTCTGGCCTCTCCTACTGAGCTCTATCTAATAAAATGCTTCCATCTAAGACAGAGCAAGAATGAGCCATCAAAGGGGATACCAAAACTCCTACTACCTAAGACAAGCATTTCTTTATGCTTCATCTGGACTACAACAGCCTCCTAACTGCTTTTCCCTGACTTCCTCCCCTTAGCGCCAACTAATTCTTTACTGTTTTCTACAAACAGTAGTAGATACTGGAAAAAAAAAAAAAAAAGGAAGCTTCAGTCTACCAGTACTGTCATTTCTTTTATATATGTGGTTTATAAGATACAATTTCTTAGCATGGGTAGTTGAGCTCCTGTCACTATACAGGTATAGTTCCATCTCCACCCTGTCTACAGGTAGCAGGACCCCTACAGAGCGTGGGGAGGGGTTTCATTGCTATGTCCCCTCCCTTGATATTGAGCAGTCTTCTAGGTACCCTTTAAGGCCTGGGGTCCATGGTACCTCTCTCCAAAGCTTTCCCAACTCTCTATCAAGTACCTTTTAACTCTTCTTCCTTCCATAGCCTGCCACAGAGTCTACATCCATTCACGAATGAATGCATAAGTGGAAAAAAAAGGCCAAGGGATAATTACTTTTCGCATAATCTTGAAACTGAAGTATGGGCAGTACCTGCTTTTGATTCGGACAGACAGCTGCACCCCCACAATTAGACTATGTGTCTCTACAGGACAGGCTTTCATCTTCCGTATCAATCCTAGCAACTACTCTTTGGATGCGCTGTCATCTGGACTCTCACATCTACATGGGATCCCTTGCAAGAGGCTACAAGTGACAGTGGAAAAGTGCAACCACCGGCCCTAAATCAAGGCCAGCAGTTTACTGATGCCGTTGGGTTCAAGCAGGAGCCTAAAGAAATGTCTTTCTATGGTCTATTGGCTGTTCCAGAAATTTGGGTCAATTCACTAGAAAGAAACATCTGGGGGGGCTTAAAATAAAGTGCAATGAGAAGGTAGAGACCTGGATTTTGGCTCTATGCCAAATTAGTGGGTGGCTTCAGGCACATTACTTTTCCATTGAGTTTCTTAACATATCAATTGGGAATAAAGACATGTGTTCTTCGTGTTTTCCAAGGCTTTGTATGAGGATCAAATGGGATTTCATGTGTGGAAGTAACTTAGAAATGGTGGATGAAGTGCTATGGAGAAGGGAGTGTTATTAAGTTAGAAGGCATTAGCTCGTAGGATGTGAGATGAGTGGGAAGAATTTTCTAGAATCCTCAAACTAAGAATAGTGCAGTAAGCAGTCCTGGGAGAAGTTAATGGATCTCAAGCATTCCTCTGGTTTGTGAAGGATGGCAAATTCCACTAGAGGGCGTGTTTTTGAAACTCTGCCTCTTTTCTAGAGGCAACAAGTAACAGAATTGTTTAGAAATTAATCTCATCTCCAGTTGGCTATGTGGAGAAACAATTTTTAAAAAAATATTTTTATTCATTTATATGCAAGCAGAGAGAAAGATACACATAACACACGAGGGGAGAGGGGGGAGGGGAGAGGGGAGAGAGAGAGAGGAGAGAGAGAGAGAGAGAGAGAGAGAGAGAGAGAGAGAGAGGAGAGAGAGAGAGACTGGGCACACCAGGCTTCTAGACACTGCAAACAAATTCTAGATGCATGTGTCACTTTGTGCATCTGGCTATGGGTGGGTACTAGGGAATCAAGTGCTTTAACCACTAAGTCATCTCTCCAGCCTCAAAACAATTTTATTTATAGATTCTATGCACAATAGGACTGCAGTAATTCAGCAAATACTTAATACAAAAATGTCCAATGTTAGATTTGCTAAATAAAAGGAAGTTAACATGCCATAAATCTACTCCTTAAGAACTGCTTAATGTCCACTACAAAAAGACATAGAAAAGGCTTTACCACTCATTGGAGGTTTGTAGTCAGATCCCAGGTCTGGCAGCCGGCTTCCTTTACCTGCAGAGCCTGAGGCTGAAGCAGAAGAAATCATGTCAGTAATGACTCCACACATAGGTGTGACAGTCCACTTCACAGCTACTGAGTGTTTTCTACAAAGTGAAACATTTTCAGTCTACTCTGTAAGAAAATAAAGTAACACAAATAATGACAAAATACAGCCTGTGTACAAAGCAGACAGGTATTGCTTTCTATGCACAGAGGCATCTGGGAGGCTGAGGCCTTTGTTCCATGGCCATGATTAGACTGCTGTTCTGGAAGTAGGAACACTTCTATTTCTCTAGCTCAGGAACACTGCTCAGGGAGGACGTATGGCACAAGGAGCTTCTTCAGGAACCAAAGGAACCAAGGAGATAAGGAGATAATGAAATTGATACCTGCACTAAACAACTCTGTATTCTTCCAAGGGACTTGGCTATGCTAACCAGGCCTAGCTAGTGTCAACATTGCTCTGTTGTCTTCTTGGATTAGAAAGCTGCCTTTGCACGTGTCAAGTTAGCCTAAGCAGGAACAGAGAGGTAAATGGTTCTTCTGTTACCTCAATACCCAAAAGATGGAAAAAGCAGCCTCCTAGGTGCTCACTCACAAGAGCACTGCCCCTAGTCCTATCATTACAGATTAAAATAAGTGAGGCTATTATTGACCCTTGGTTTCAGGAAACACAAATATTTTAAAGCAACAAGTTTCTTATTCTTGATGTTGAATCATTTTCTTCACATATACAGCAAGGAAATGCAAGAGCCCCTCTCCCATAAAGCAAAGGCAGTCATCAACTTAAGGTTTGTGGGCAGGAAGTGTTAGTGTGCTGTTGAGAAGAGGTCTGAAAGAACTGCGGTGTGAAAGTTCTTTGTGGCACCACACTCGAACACTAGCTCTATCGCTTAGCAATGACTTGATGATGGACAAGTTATTTAACCTTTTGGGGCCTCAGTTTCCTCACTGTAGAACATGGATATTAACGGTATATACTTCAAGAAACTGTTATGAGGTTAAATGGAAATTTAAGACCTTAAGCCACTTTGAATACTGCCTGAAGTATAGGAAATGGTCAATAAATGTTAACTGTCACTACTATAAACATGATAAACCCAGGGATGAATATACTTTTTCTGTTTACAGAGTAGAGAGCATGGAGCTTCAGAAAACACTGACAAATGACAAGTTATTTCCACAAATAAAGTTGGACTAGAAATGCATAAACTAATGTATTTCAGAAAAACATTAGTGATTATGTCAGCCCCCCTTTTTAAATAAATTATCACACTTTAGAGAAATGAAAGCAATTCAAATCTAAAGGTGTCTAAGTAGATCACTTAAAAGAGACTAAAATGGTGTTTGGTATGCTCTCAGAATCTAAACTCCCCCAAAAGAAAGTAACAGACATTCTTAGATATTAGGATAAATTCTAGGGATTTCCAGAGCACATTCTAGGATTTCACTTAGTCCCTGGCCCTTTTTCCATCATCGCTACTTATTTTATCCCCTTACTTCTGAAGCCACCATTTCCCCCAAATGACACACACCACATGCCAAGATTCCAGCTGCTCTTCCCAAGCTTTAGCCTCCAGGTCTACTGGCAGTGATGCCAGCGCTTTAGGGCTCTTTGTATTGACGTGCGCACAGCCACCCGGAGCACAGGACCATGTAACTGCCAAAGAGCACGCTTTGCCAATAAATGGACTAGTTTTTATTCCTATGATTTCCCAACTTTTAAAAAAAAATTTAAACTATAAACAAGAAATTCCAAGGTTGAGTCTAGCACCAAGATACCACCAAAGACTTCTGAATACCAGAGGTGTGTCACAACCAAGAGTTATCAGTGATGTGATGTGGATGAACAGAGAGCACATTCACACTCTGGGCAGACATTATAATTACCCCAAAGCTCAATACATCAAGTTCTGACTATTCCTTGCCTTAACCAAGACCCAAAGTCCCTGCTATTTCTAAAAATGACTCTTAAACTATGATAGCAATTACCAAACTTATTTTCAGAGTTTTTTCTCAGTATGTCAGAGTTTTTTCTCAGTATGTGAAGGTAGCCTTAGCTGATTGCACAGAGAAAAATAAAAACCACAGGAGAACATCTATCCTTCCGCCATGGCAATTACAGTGGAAAGAATGCCCACACGTGATCCAAGAATGGTGACATCAAAGTTCATGCTTCTTATATTTGCATGCTAAATATTTTTCAATCCTCTTTTAAAATGATCAGATATATTTAAGAGAATGGAAAAAGAGCTGAGTAATTGCTGGTCACAGATATTATTTACTAGATACATTGTGTAGGTTCTTTGTTGGGGAAAATCATGATATTAACTGAATTTGGTGATTAAATTTTTATCTATAGACAAGAATAAAATTCTAAACGCTACAAATATGAAGAGCTGGTATGACTGGTCACTGTTACACAACTCTGATGTCTGAACACAGTCTCCTACTGCTGCAGGATCCCTCTCACTTCCAGCAGTCCTTTAGCTCCTGGGTGAATTCCCAACTTTTCAGACACCCCAAGTGCCACAAACACGGGCTCAACTCTACTCAACTTTATTTGGCCAATAAATATGTGGTTTTAAATACACGGTAATGGTTGTTCAGAGAGAAAAAAAAAAAGAAAAGCTAATAATAGGTTACAAAAGAGAGCAAAGGAAAGAGGCCATCTACTCATTTACCTTGATCATTAGGCATTTTATCAGAGGAGTCCGCTAACAGGCCAAGCACAGGGAAGAAAAAAACAAGAGCAAGGATCACAAGCTTTGAAGATGGGAGACAGAAGTTTTAAAGGAAAAAAAAATAAAATCCCCACAACCTTCCAAACAAACTGAGTCCTGTTTTTTTGTACTAATAAAAAAGAAATTCAATTTTCCACATTTCTAAACTCAGTTCCCATTAAATTTCATTAACTTAGGCATTTCTGTTTTAATATTTTATATTCGTGTTCTTATTTTGAGTTTTATATAAAAGGCCCCTTTAGTCTTGTTCTCTACAAAGGTTCACATACACGCCTCTTGGGTTAAGAGCCTGTATGTGTTGAAAAAGAACCATTGGTCACAATAGTACGTTGTATAACTCTGTATAGAAACCTCAAGAATCACATGTGATTTGTCTGATAAAAACTTAGATCATTGTAATTCATCTGACCCAGGTCCTGGAGTTCAAGTTTTCTTGTATGAGACAGGGTTAGGCCAGTAACTGAGGGAGCACTGATTTGGTGGTCAGTGAGTGGGATAAAGCTTCATGCAGTGGACTTCACATATTATACACTGCCTCTACATGATGAGCTCATCACTGGAACTTTTTGTATTTCCCACAGCATCTATATGCTGCTATGGTACCTATGAGCCCAAACCTCTACAGAGAGAGAGCATGATATGACCTCAGCTTGGGGAGGGGGCTTACCTTTAGGCGTTCTGAACTGGACAGCTTCAGACATGGGCCCCATGCCCTTGGAGTTCCGGGCCTGGATTTGGAAGTAGTATGGCGTGTCAAGTGTTAACTCTTGAATCTGGTGTGTCAGCCTGTTTCCCACAACAGGCTCAATAACCCAGTCATGTATCTCTGCATTCACATCTGTGCTGTAATATATGATGTAACCTGCCCAAAGGAATGAATGGAAAGAAATCTCATTCCTGCTTTTCTTTTTTTGTAATCAGAAAGCCCCAATATAGAGTATCTGAATAATACACCTCAGGGGCCTACAATTAAAATACCATCTTTGGAGATGGAGGGAATGACCTGACATGAAGTCATTTCCTAGGTGAAAATCTGGCAGATGGACAACCTTTTTAAGTTCTCCTAGACACAAGTGGGTGAAGTCACACTGAATTGTCATCAGTTCTTTCCACTAGGGGGCACTCAATCTCCACAGATGAGGCAGGAAGTCTCCCAGCCTATCTGACCTATATTGTGTGTTTCAGGTTTTAAAAGACAAAGTGAAATAAGATCCAAGTCAAGTTAGGCTTATTCTTTTACAGAAGAGGCAGAGTCAAGCCTGAAAGAAAACTGCAGGAAAACCAGGATTTATGGAGATTCCTGCTGAAAGCAAAAAGAAAAGCAATGCTAAGAAACACATTCTGAGTCCTCAAACCATCTCCCGCATACTTCAGAAGGTAAACTGGTTCTTCAGCACACCCTAAAAGTAGTAGGGGCTCCAGCCAGTGTCATCAGTAGCCAGTGTCCTCTCTACTGTGGAAAATTCCCTCTGGAAGCACAAGGAAAAACTTCCAGGTTCCTTCCCAGACCCAGGGCAATTCAAACTTTCAACTCCAGCTGTAAGCACACAGGAACCTGGAGCAGCAGGCCTTGGGGGTGCAGTGGGTGGTAGTGGATTAAAAGCTTGGTATGAGCAGAGTTGTAGGTTGGGGACTACAACTCACGAGTCAACTCTCTTGGAAGTAAGCAGCTTTATGGAAAGTGAGTTGTAGTTGCAGAAAGCTATTTAGAGCGCCTATCCCTTCAGACTTTGAGACAGTTGTGAAGGAGAGCCACCAGCAGGGACTCATTTCTGTGTCCAAGCCTTCACACTCCTACTTCCCTTGACAACATAGAACTTGCCGGGAACAGGGCAAAGACGAGCATGCTCTACAGCACGGTACCTGTAATCTTGCCATTGGCTTCAGAGGGAGGCTGCCAGTTCACAATTATGGTCCTGGGTTTTCCTTCTTTACTCACAACCGTCACATCCTTAGGCGGAGAAGAAGGAGCTATAAAACAAAAAATACTTTCAATAATTCCTGTCCATTTCAATATAATCCGTTTTTTTTTTCAACCCTTCCCATCTATAAGGCAAAGATAAAAGTCTCCTGGCTTCATTCAGTCTGTGTGTAAATCGTTCCAATAAAAAGAATGTGCAAAGTCCCCAAACACCATGCCGTGTTGGTATAGAACTGACATCTTGAGTTGGGAGCCAATGGGCATTGTATGTGGGAGAGCTGGAAACTCAAGTGACACCTGACAGGTGGCTTTGCATTTATAGGTCTGGACATCAGATATGAGAACAGTTAGGTAATTTTCCCAAGAAACTCTTCCCCCATTTCATCTGGATTATTTGTTAGAACTATTTTTTTTTTCTTGGTTTTCCAAGGTAGGGTCTTGCTCTAGCCCAGGCTGACCTGGGCAATTGCTTGGCCAAGGGCAGTTTACTTCACTTTTTTTTAAAATCTCATTTTACCAGTAAAGCAGGATTAATGACAATAATCTCTTACATCTATCCAGTTCTTTGTAATTTCCACATACTTTCCCATCTGTTCCTCATTTTATCTTACACTAAACTTAAAAAGTAGGAAAGGTGGTGGTTCCACTGTACAGGGTAGAGTAAACTACGACTCAGGGAGGCTGGATGTCATGCTCATGATCACAGAATCGACAGATAAGTGATCTAGGATTGAACTTCTCTCTCTGTTTTGTTTTTCAAGGTAGGGCAGCTGACCTGGAATTCACTATGTAGCCGCAGGTTGGCCTCAAACTCACAATGATCCTCCTACCTCTGCATCCTGAGTGCTGGGATTAAAAAGGCATGAACCACCATGCCCGGCTTCATCTTTAAAGTCTAGAATGTTTTGCATTACAGTATCCTACTACTGACTAATGTTCTCATAGAGTGACAAAAATATAAATAGGTGAAATAGCAGCCACAAGTCAAATGTAGCTGTTCCCGGTCTTCTGTACACGAATGTGGTACCCAATTCTTTCCTTGGGTAGTAAAAGCAGGTGATGAGATGTCTCATAATGACACAACATTAGCATGAACTTCTACTGGCTTTCCTATTTTGTAAAGAGAAGAAATGCTATGTGACCCATAGCATTCAGACAACACATACCTAATTCAAAGGTTGTCCCATGAGCTGTCATACTCCACGTGCTTGACCTTCGGCCTTTGGTCACCATCACAGAGAATTCATAAAGCGTATTTGGTTTTAAACCGGTCACCAAGTAACTTAAAGTTGTTGCGTTTGCATTCTGGAAAAGTTTGAATCAAGAACTTTAAACCTAGAAGATACCACTGGATTAGGTTTCTTTCCACCCAAGGCAATGCTTTAGTACCTTATACTTGGTGTTTGCTGGGATGTTGGTCTTCCAGCGAACGGTGTAGTACCGGGAATCTGTGATCTTCTGGTGTTTGGGCAGCGAGTTGTCTGCCCATGTAATCCTTATGGTGTCGTGACTCAGAATGGAAGCCTGAACCCCCACTGGTGGCATCATGGGAGTGGGATCTGGCACTGGAGTGTATGGAGCATTAATAACAAATAAATCAACTTCAGAAGCGTCTGGGTAAAAGTAATTTAAAAAGGGAAATGGCATTTAAACATAAATAAAAATAAAAGGGAATGCAAGGGAATATAATGAAATGAAAGATGAGAAATGGGAAAAAAGAAAGAAAATCCAGTTAATAGAAAACTCTCATTCATTTAGAAGAATAGTTCTACCTGTGTTTTCTTTGGAAAAGTTTGTAGGAAGATGTTGAGAATAATTAACTACATTCTTAACAGCAGTCTATACATATTAAAATGTGATAATTTTGTGAGTAGCATGGATATACTTAAATTTTCTTCACATTACTTGAAAATTCAATCTACTGTCACAAAAAAAGGATCATGAAAATACAAAAACTACATTTAAAATCAAAGGGTAAAATTTCTAAACAAGCCACACCAAACTGATGGTCTGCTTAGAGACTAGTAAATGTGGCTGCACTTCTGGGTTATCAATGCAAACCACTGGACATGTGAGGGTTCTTCTCTCGAATGCCAGCCATGGTTAAGCAAGTTCAGACCTACTCATATCTTGGGTCTAAAAGCAGTACAGTGATATGGCTCACAGCTGAGTAAATCCAAAGAATCCCAGGTCATTCCTTTTCCAGCTAGTGACGAGCACCCATCACATCAGTTAAAAAAAATAAAATAATGATACAGCCTTGATGAACTTTGAAATCAGAGCAGTTATTTGATAGGAAGGACAGTTTATACTCAAGTGCTGGGCCCTGTGCCAAACAGAGGCCAGGTATGTACAAAGGTATCATGGACTGTGGGTGGAAGGCAATACAGTAGGACCTCTTTGCCCAACTCCTGGCTAGGTTTTCTAAGTATATATGCTTCACTTATTTTAAAAATTCAGGTTTTAAAGTGAGTTTCCCATATAGTTGTGGTGAGTAGTACTGCCTGTAACTAAAACTTGAAACACTACAGGCCTTGTTCGTGAATAACAGCGATGCTACAGTAACGTCTCCTTGTGTGGATTTCCTGTATAATGAGGACTAAAAGCAGCAGAGGAGTGGCATGCATCAGAATCAAGGGCCATGTTCCAAGACCAGCAATGCAGAAATCATTAGAATTCCTTAAGAATTTTTTCTTCTGTGTCCACCCTTAGAGAAGGTAACTAGATTATATGACTTAGCAACATTTCTTTATATATTTCTAGCCAGTAGACTATGTTCTTGAACCATGTAAAAGAAAATCAATACTTTTTTTTCTATTATAGCCCAATTTAAGAAGGCAGAAGGCAACTATTTGAATTTTTTTTTCTGAAATACTAAAGCTATTTTTGAAAGAACACAGGAGAAGATAAGACAGATCTATCCAAATGCAGTAACGGTGCTGCTCTCAAGTAGAAGCATGAGAGACAGAGGTTATCGCCTAACAAGAATAGCGCCCAGTCTAAGCCAATGTGCAGAACATGTGGAAGACACAGCTGATGACACTGACTCAGACTCAGCAACAAGTGAGAAATGTAATTATGAAAAAAAAACTCCTTAAAAACTTTCCCACCTCTAATGCATTGAGTTCAATATGCTTTCTCATTCAGATCTGTTAGATGTTTTAAATATCTACAGAAAATTTACATTATATTTTAAAAATACTGCAACTATACCTCAAAAAAGTAATGTCTATTGATTTTATAATAAATATGTAACCTACCAAATGGACAGTACCTCTGACTTTAAGACACATATAAAGGGCACATAGAGAAATATACTAACCACCTTATATTGTCTAGTAAAGCAAATGTTAGCTTCACCAATCATACACATTTATTGTATTTATTATAATCCTATAGATATATAAGGCTCCTTTCATTTTTTTTTTCAGTTCATTTCAGTTGTAACATGTCTAGAAGTTGAAAGTCACTTTGGAGTCTTTCAAAACTATGCCGTTCTAGTTTCTAACATTAAAAACATGTACACATATCTGCATAGTATGGCTTACATGACAGGCTTAATGGTTTTTCACAAGCAAAACTGGAACTAATAGAACTTTTCATATAGAACGCCTATTTCCAATTTGAAGTCTACATCCCAAACTGTCACAAACACCTATGAGGCAAGACTTATGCCAATATGCAACATGAGCTGCTGGGTCGTGTGGACACCTGAGATGACAGGACAGCCTACCTGTGTGAGGCCTGGTCACAGCACTCTCGTAGAGGGGGATTCCTTCACCAACATTGTTGAATGCTTTCAGGGTGATCACATAATGAGAACTTGGATCTGAGGGAAAGAAGCCATAACAATTACTGAGAGGTGAACAGATAAGGAGATAGCAGTAATTCAGTACAAAACCCTTTGGGTCAGCCTCCTACATTCAGTTTTAGGAGTAGAGATGGACTATTCTTCCTCTCCTGGCCTCTACTCTTGTTAGTGAGTTCACTGTATGGTGCAGGACTTTCATGTGTTGAAGCCTATAGACAGGGCTCAAAAATCAAACCCTGTTCTTCCCCTGAAGCAGACAGTAATTGAAACAGCTGAAGTAGAGAAGCAGGCAATAAAGTGGGTGTTGACTATCTTCAACACTTCAAGGAACCTCTTATCCAGAAGAGCCAAGCCTCCTGGAGTCACCAAGCAGGCTTCTTGGCTAGGTAAGACATGACCCAGGATTTGATGGCCTGTGGGTTATTTCTGCAACCTGCTGGCACTGAGAAAACACTCTAGGGCATCACTTACAACGCTGTTAATCAGACAGGAGAAGAGAGGGGCTTAAATAACAAGTGGAATAGCATTCGCTTTTACTCAGGGACACCAGGGAGATTCTAACTTTACATTTCTGATTCAGACAGGGTTTAGTAAGGGTAATTCCAAAGCCCAGTTTCAGAAATGAAGAGGTAGTTCCGAGGAGATGACCTGTTCCACCCAATTAGAGCAGTTTTCCAATGTGGCCATATCTAGTGCTATTTGTCATATCAAAGACTTAAAATAGCTGGTTTGCTTGGTGGTCTACCCACTCTCGAGGTAATAACTAAGTAATATATTAAGGCACCTGCTTTTCCAACATTGGACAGAATTGGTAACAGATGGAATCAATAAACCCACTACTTGACTGGCAAGTGAAAGATGGTTTGGGTTAACATGGCAGACGGTGACACCACTCACTGAGACTGGGTCGGTGACACAGCAGTCATGATACACAATTTTAAGGCTTATGTTAGGCCCACTCTCCACTTTCTCTGCCCTTTCATTATTTCCTTAGTTTTCACTAGCTTGCAAGAACAATCTACTGCAAATACATCTTTCTAATGCACAAATTTCTGAGTCCTAGGCCTTATCTTCAACTGTGTGGCATCTCTACGTGTAGGCCTCAAATGTTTTAAATCTTTTTTAATGCTCCTATATTCTATTAGTAATTTTACAGCCAGGCATGGTGGCGCACGCCTTTAATCCCAGCACTCAGGAGGCAGAGATTGCAGTGAGTTCAAGGCCACCCTGAGACTCCATAGTGAATTCCAGGTCAGCCTGGACTAGAGCAAGACCCTACCTTGAAAAAAACCAATAATAATAATAATTTTACACATGTATATAATGGATCTTGATGATATCCAGCCCCTATTATCTTCTCTTTTCTCACACTGAACTTCAACTTCTTACCAACTAATCTCTCTTCTACTTTGATGCCTTTTTGTAACCTAATGAACTTGGAGTTGCTTGCATGAGCATGGGTTGGAAGTTATTCACTAAACCATAAGAAATTTACATGTGACTGAAGAAAATGCTCCCCACCCCTAGTGACAACCAAGAACTGACAGAAGATTCTTAGGGAATGACAGGAACTCAGGAGCCCCTCCTACATCCATGAGTATATCTCAGATTTTTCTTTCCCCATAGCAGATCTGTTCCATGTTCCCTAGCTAGTAAATGGCATGACTGCCAAGCTTGATGCGTAAGTCCAGAACCCTGAGAGTTATTAAGACCCTCCCTTTCTTATATCCTTTGGGCGAATCATCAAGTCTTGTGGATTCTTCCTCTTACTACTTTTCCCATATGTGCCCTGCTTCCACGGCCACCTCTGTTTAGTATGCACTATGCTTTCTTTCACCACTGTTCTCTATGCTGGGAGACGTATCAACTTTCTTTTAAATGAGATAACCCTATTCACCTGAAAGGACCCATCTCACACTAATTATCCTTTACACTTACATAAAGGATAGCATCCTATCTCTCATTCTCAGCACTTTAAGCACTTTCAATATTGCTGCTGTTGTGTGTGTTTAGAAACAGGGTGTCATATAGCCCTGGCTTGTCTTGGACTTACTATATAACTAAGGCTGATGAACTTTGAGCCTTCAGGCTTCAACTTCCCTAGTACTGGGATTATAGACGTGTACCACGATGAACAGCTCTCAATTATCTTTAAATTGTTTTATTTCTAGTAACTGTACAATGCCTGATTCTTTGCTCTCTCTCTCTCTCTGCAGAGTGTCTGAGACATTGAAGGTGTTCATTGCTCAGTTATTAACTAACAGGTTAAAGGAAACAAACACTAACTTTAATTTACATTTTGGACCTGATGGAATATAAACTCTATACAGGTGTCGAGGTCCAACAGACAGATGTTTATGTGGATGTGATGTTCTTGATGAAGAGATGAAAGCCCATGCAAACTTGCTCTTTACTCAACATTATATGCTCTCATTTCAATTTAAGTTAATAAATACAGCTCTTTTACTTTATGAGAATTAATGTTGTTTTTGCCACTTCTCAATTTACTTCTCTTTTTAAAAAAATATTTATTCATTTGACAGAGGTGGGAAGGGAGAGGGAGAAGAATGGGTACATCAGGGCCTCCTGCCACTTCAAATGAACTCCAGACACATGGGCCACATGGGTACTAGAGAACTGAACTCTGGGCTGTCAGGCTTTGCAAGCAAACACCTTTAACTGGTGAGCCGTTTCCTCAGCCCTTCATTCCCTTTCTAACACAGTCTATTGCTTCTTCTCTTCAGCACACTCGGCATACTCCTTTCTCACCTCTATGCTTCAAATACTATACTGGTTCAATCTCTCAAGCTTAGGCAAGCTTCTTCCTGGACTGTGCCTCGTTAGTGCTCCCTTCTCTGAACATACTTCACTTCATTGTTCTTGTGTTTTACTTTCCTTCGCCTATTAGACTGAAAGTACCTGAAGGTCAAGGACTGAGTCCTGACTGCATCACAAAGGATTTTCAATTCAGTAGTTTCACAAAGGAAACAGTAGGAGGCTGGCCATCACAGAGGCATTTTTAACCACTGCAAAGCTTTCCTTTAGCTCTCTGTCAATTGCTTGTACGACTACTCATGTGGAGAGACACTTCTGAGTTCTGCTTCTGTTTCTTTTTGGAAAGAAAAACAGAATACCTTTTTATTTTTGGCTATATCTACAAATCATTGCTTATTCTCACCAAAAAAGATCTGGTAACTCATTTGTTGGATACTTAAAAGTTGCTTTTAGGTAAGGTAAACATCTTTCCTAAGCAATAATTTGAATATAAATGCCATTAACACAGATTCTGAGTTGAGACAAATGTTTTAGAGAAAGATTAATGATAATGATGGTCATCCTGATACGGATTATGATACGGGGTATTGGGAAGGGCTAGAATTAAGACAACTCCCAGTAAAAATTTTAATGTACCCAATGTTTAAAGAGTATCCGAGCTCTTGTCTATAAAGTTAAAGAATTAAAATCATAGACAACAAGATAGTAAGGTATAGTGGGAGACTTTATTATTTAAGGGAATATGGGAAGTTAAAGAGTTTTCCAGCCATAAGTGTGGGGAAAACACGTGTCAGAGAATTTAACAGAACTTATATTGTTTAGTTAAATAAGCAGAAACAGAAAAGATAGCAGGGAGCTCCCATCATGAGAAGGAGAGGTTCATGAGGGAAAAAATCTGGAGCCTTCCCCCCCCCCCAACCATTAGCCCGGGTGGGGAAGGCCTTACCTTTCCTAAGGCCTGGATCAGAGGTTCTTCTACTCCATTGCCATGTGGGGGAAGAGAGCGGCTTCCTCTAGGGAAGTTAATTTAAGTTCTCCCCAGGTGAGTCAGAGAGACAGCTGATTGGTTCATATTTGACCAATCAGTTTTAGCACCTAGGTTGTAGCTCCAACTAGACACCTCCCACTCAAGGGGAGGGGGTTGCCTCTGTAGAGGTCTGACCATCACAATCCTATTTGTTAAAGTAATTATACCTACCCAAATCATTTCATTATTATAAATCGTTCATACTTAGGAACTTTTTTTGCTTTTAAAATAAACTGAGGTATATTTGGCACATGATATGTGCCCACGGAACAATAGATTTTGATAAATTTATATAGCTGTATAATCAACACCAGGATGTTTCCAACACTCCAAATAGCTGTGCTCTTATGGTGAATTCCTATCACCCTGCCTGGCTCTCTGCAATCATTGATCATACTCTTTGTAGTTTTGTAAGAGTGTAGTAACACAGTCTCTCTTGTGTTGGCAGAGTGGTATAAACTTTTACTTTTGAAAGATGCCAGTAAAATGAAAAGACAAGTCACAGATGAGATGTGAGGAAAATATATGCTATTACTCTGAGAGAACCTGCCTTAGAATATTTGCTTCATTTGTCTTTTATTAGACATACTGACAGACTATTTACTAATTGATGGAGATTCCCAAGTTTCCCTTTTGGGGTTATTATAAATAAAGCTACTAGGAAACATTTTTGTTCAAGCCTTTATGTAGACATGTATTTTAATTTTTCTTGGTTAAATATTTGCGAATGGGATTGATGGGTTGTATGGTTTTTTTTTTGTTTTTAGTTTTTTTGAGGTAGGGTCTCACTCTAGCCCAGGCTGATCTGGAATTCACTATGTAGTCTCAGGGTGGCCTTGAACTCATGGTGATCCTCCTACCTCTGCCTCCCAAGTGCTGGGGATGGGTTGTATGTTTTTAAGAAACTTCTTACTACTTATCAAAGAGGTTGTACCGTCAACATCCCTAACAGCAAGGACAGGAATTCTAACTCTGTATCCTCACTGAGATTCAACACTGCCCGAGGGTTCTAGAGGGAGGATAGTGACACTTCATTACAATTCTAAACTTGTCTTTCTTTGATGATGAATGGTGTTGAGCTTATTTTAATGTGCATACTTTTCACCCATATATCTTCTTTACTGTCCACTCACGGATCTTCTTCACTGCTCATGCATATCTGGCACGCCCCATCTAAATCTTCTGCCATTTTTTTTTTTACTAAGTTGTAAAAATTTTTATATATTCCAGGCTCAAATTCTATCAGCATAAAAGCATATATTTTCTTCATTCTCATCTGTGGCCTGTCTTTTCTTTTTTTTTCTTCATTCCTTCCTTCCTTCCTTTCTTTCATTTTATTTTTTTTTATTTTTAAAAGTAGCATCTTGCTCTAGCTAGCCCAGGCTGACCTGGAACTCATGTGGTCTCAGGCTGGTCTTGAACTCACTGTGATCCTCCTACCACTGCCTCCCAAGTGCTGGGAGTAAAGAATGGTATGCGCCACCACGCCCAGCTGTCTTTTCATTTTATTGGCATCTTTTGAAAAGTAAAAGTTTATGCCACTCTGTCAATTTCTTTTTTTTTTAAATTTTTTTAATTTATTCATTTTCAAGCAGAGAGAGAAGAGAGAGACAGAAGAGAGAGAGAGAGAGAGAGAGAGAGAGAGAGAGAGAGAGAGAGATAGAGAGAGAGCACACCAGGTCCACCACCTTGTGGGTCTGGCTTATGTGGGTCCTGGGGAATTGAACCCGGGGCCTTAGGCACTGGAGACAAGTGCCTTAACCGCTGAGCCATCTCTCCAGCCCCTCTCTGTCAATTTTTAATGTCATGGTTTAAGAAGCTAAGAGGTCCACTGTCTATCTAGTCCAAGGTTATACTTTTTTTTCTATGTTCTCTTCTAGAAGTTTTATAATTTGAACTCTTGTATTTAGGTCTATTTTTGTGTATGATATAGGACAAAGGTCAAAGTTTCTTTTCTTTCTCATACAGATATCCAATTATTCCCATGCTTTTGTTAAAAAGATATCACCTCCCGACTGAGTAACTTCAGTACCTTCATCAAGATGAATTGACTATGTGCATATAGATCTATTTCTATATTATATTCTGTTCCAGTAATCTATGACATATACCATTATTATAAGATACCACATCATTACTGTATCTTAGTAAATCATCATTAAATCAGGAAGTGGGTCTTATGACTTTTTTTTCTTTTTGAAACTGGCTATTTTTTTTAAAAATTTAAATTTATTTATAAGTAGAGAGCTACAGAGGAAAGAGAGAGAAAACAGTGCATCAGGGTCTCCAGCCACTGCAAATAAACTCCAAACGCATGTGCCACTTTGTGTATCTGACTTTATGTGGGTACCCGGGTCATTAGGCTTTGTAGGCAAGTGCCTTATCCACTGAGCCATTTCTCCAGCTCTGATACTAGCTACTTTGTCTATGTTTGTTTGTTTTTTCAAATAAATTTAGAATAAACTTTTCAATTTGTAAAAATGTGCCTGCTGAAATTTTCCTTGGATTGCAATGGTAATAACTGTCACTATATGTAATTAGTAAGTTTGATGATGTGGCTTCAGTTTTTAATAAATATCCTGTTTTTCATCAAACAGACTATTATGTCTAATATGTATGATAAGTACCGACCATTTCTATGTCATTTCCTTAAAAATGTATAACTTGGATATAATAAGGAAGTTGTTAGACAAGTCTAAATTGAGGGACATTCTATAGAATATAAACGGCCTTATATTTTTCAAAAAAAAATGTCAGTAATCAAGGTTAAGAAAACACAGAGGAACTGTTTCCACATCAGTGAAGAATAATGAAACATTGTTACTAAATGTAACATGTGATCATAGACCAGAAAACAATATTTTTTTTGTCATAAAGAACATTAGTGAGAAAAGGCCGAATAGAAAAATGTCAAGATACTGTCCCAATGTTAATGCTTTGATTTCAATAACTGCGGTTACATAGAACAATGTTGTTTTTACGAGCTGCATATTAAAGTTAATTATTAATAGGAGAGCTATCATGTCTGCAACTTACTTTAAACTATTTCAGGGAAAACATGGACATGTAAGAAGACAAAAAAGGATAAAGAAAATGTGGCTAAAGATTAACATTGAAAAACCTGTGTGAAGAACATATTGGAATTCTTTGTATAAGCTTTGTACTTTATCTGTAAAAATCAAATTATTACATTAAACAGTTACAAAAAAAAAAAAAAAGGAAAAGAAAGTGCATGAACAATTACTTCTAGTTAGCAAACATACCCAGGTTTTCTATGGTGTAATAGCGCTGTTTATAGTCCACTTTGATGGTCTGCGCATGAGGGCTGCCGATGCCATAGCCAATGGCGTAACCCCGGACCACAGTGTTCTGATTCTCTGGAGGAGTCCAGCTCACGACAATGCTGGTGACAAGTGGGCGGACATGAAGAGAACTGGGTGCTTCAGGAACACGAGTTTCTGGGAAGGAAAGCGGAAAAGGAAGATGATGAGATGCATTTCCTGTTAAATATTTTTTCCAACATCCTTGGTTCCCACTTGCCTTTCAGGAATGACAGCATCATGATACACCGATGTTCATAGCCAAAGTCTGTGGCTTTCCAGTCTGAGCCACTGATGACAGTTCCTATCTATCATGAGATATTTCTACTGTTAGTTCTTACCATCTAAGTCACTTTCAAACGTTTCAGCAGCCAACCAGTCGGTTGCTGGGCCTGTACCGTTGACCGTGAGAGCAGCCACTCGAAAATTATATTCAGTGCCCCGATCAAGACCTGAGAACAAAATGACAAAGGCGATAAACTGAAACAAGAGCTTTGGAAAGCAGAGATTAAAAAATCTCTCATCAAAGCAAATATCTCTCCCATTAACTCAGTTAATAGCTTAGGTTTAAAAAAAAGGTTTAAATTAATAATAAGCAAAATAAATATAGCACAGAGAAGTCTCATATCCCTAGTAATGACCATATGAAGCCCACATCACCTAAGAGAATAAAACAGAAATGACTGAAGCTCCCAGGAGAGTAGAGAGTTTTTGCTCAAGAGCCTGAAGGTACCTTAGGGATCATTAAATGAGATCCCTTCATTTTCTGACAAAGAAAGCTAACACCAAAGATAATGAAAGGGTTATTACAAAGGAACCAAATCAGTAGGTTTCAGAAGACACAAAACTTAGAAAAGAACGCAGAGATGTAACTCCTGTAGGATTACCTCTGTTCTCTGAGATCTACCAAAACCACAGCAGAAAAAAGTTAACATCAAATGTGGCCTAGAAATCTATTTTTTAACAAGCAATTGCCCACATGTATTTTTAGTAAGTAAAAGAAGAAAACCCAAAACTTTTCTATTATGTAACTTTTTATTTACTACTACCAGCTGACCAAATATTGATTTACCAATGCAAAGACCACAAAGATCCACATACCAAACTCTACCCTGTGAAGCAGGACCATACCAGTTAATACTACCATCAGTTATCCATCCATTCATACATACACTTCTAGAGTACTTAGACACAAAATATTGATAAAGTCTTTTAAGTGCAAGGAATAGTATCCTATGCTCCATATCCAAATATTGGGATCTCTGGAGAGCAGCACAGTACAGAAACTCCAATCAAGACAGAGAAATTGAGAATGCAACAGACAAAATGCAAGGTATGCTCTAGTTCAGTTAACCAGTTCTGGCTTAGGGTGTATGAGGAGAGACGGAAGGTTCTGCTCCTGATAGGCCATCTTGAATCTGTTTTGCCCACAAGAAAGTAAGGACCGAGAGGCATAAATAGCTGGACCCAGGTCAGTTTTCTTTCCTAGCTTGTCAGACAGTGGATTGCACATGTGTTTGTAAATGCCAATGGACAATACTCTGGACTACTAGCAGATATGGCTCAATAAGGATTCTAAAAGAATCCAACCATTCAGATTATTATCTCCTGCCCTTTGGAAGAAAAAGAATGTATGGGAGAAAGCAGAAGAGAGAGGTATGTATACAAAAGGCTTACTTCTTCTCCCCTCAGTTTATAAATCAAAACTAAGGCACACAATACATATTATAGATATGGCAAAATAATCATACAATTCATTGTTTGATATAAGAACTTGGTAATCCATATTGTTTCCTAGTTATTTATGAAGTTTCAAGCTAATGCCTCAAGATAGCAAGGCTCTCTGCTTCGGTTCCCCATTACCTATCCACTGTCAGTACACACAGATTCAATGTTTTCACCTTGTGGATGTTGGGAGTGTGCTACAAAGAATACCTGTCTTTAGTCTACAGAGTTTTATTCTTGATAAATGCTTAATTTAGAAGCCGACCTGACTGTAGTCTGAGCAGAACCCATCCTGCCCTTGCCTTTATTAGTTTAGCAATGCTTGGATTCGATCCTCAGCCACACAGCCCCTTAAAGTCTTTTCCCAAGTCTCTTCTGCAAAGGAACCTCAACCTCACCCTTGTTTAGCCAACCGGATTGCTCCTTTCTTTGTAGACAGAGGAATTCTTTGGGAACTATAGAATGAACCAGTATTAGATGTGCATTTGGGTTCACTTTTTAAAAGAGGGTGTGCCATTTGTTCTGTTGTAGCACATAGAAAACTACACAAAAGGAACTAACCCTGACTGAATCTTCTAAAACTTGACCCTGCTACATACAGTAGCAAGCGTAATTATTATAGAGCTGTAAGCAGTCACGGATATTCTTATAAGTCACATGAGTGGTGTCAGTGTTGTTACAAACTAGAGTAAGTGGAGACTGTCTTATCCTTTTCAGATTACAAAATCAGCAATATACACATTTATAAAAGAAAATGTGGAGGAAATGAAAATCAACAGAACCTGACCCCTAAGAGGTGGTGGAAGCCGGGCGTGTGGCGCACACCTTTAATCCCAGCACTCGCCTTTAATTCCAGCACTCGGGAGGCAGAGGTAGGAGGATCACTGTGAGTTCAAGGCCACCCTGAGACTACATAGTGACTTCCAGGTCAGCCTGGACTAGAGTGAGACCCTACTTCGAAAAACCAAAGAGAGATGGTGGAATTTATAAGAGTACTTTCAATTAATTTGCATTGAGCTAAGAGCAGATTGTTTAAAGTTGTTTTGGGAATTGTTTTTAATTCATTTGTGTAAGTCAACTGCTCAGAGAAACCCACAGTCTAGCAAAATTCAATGTCTGGGAAAGACCCCACCTTTTAGCTTTTTCGTATTTGCAAAGCAGCTTACCTTCAATCAGCTGAGACAGCTGTGTCCCAGTTACCAAGGTCTCAGTGACATCACTCTTTCGGGAGGCCTTTCGATAACGAATCTTGTAGCCAGTAATCTGCCCATTTTGTGTGGCTTGAGAAGGTGGTTGCCAGTGAATCATTATGCTCTGGGGAAGACAGCCACATAGGAAAAAACTGAACACATTGAAAGGCTGGCCCTAATTGTAGTATATATCATTGGCACTGATTTCACACAAGCAAGTAGAGAGCAGGGCTTAGAGTTTCATTAAGTTATATCACTCAAAAATGATTAAATTTTAAAACCTCCAATAGTCAAATGGGGGATATTATTAAAGTAGTATATTCTAGACCCCAAATCTCCTGGGCATCCTGTCAGAATAAAGACACCATTCAGAAGTTCTGGAAGAGTTCTCAACAAGAAGCATAAGGAGGTCGGGCATACAGATTAGGAAGTAGAGCTACTGTTAGGTATAAGGATTCTTTCTCATCGCTAGTGCTGAACAGCTGAAATTAAACAATTCTACAGTCAGCTGTGGTGGTGCATGCCTGTAATCCCAGGATTTGGGAGGCAGAAGCTGGAGGATCACCAGTTCTAGGCCAGCCTGACCTACATACCAAGACCTTGTTTCAACAAAGCAAAACATAACAAAAGTAGTTGTTTCTTGAAGAAGAAAGAATCCTAGTTTTTTTGTTTTGTTTTGAAGTAGGGTCTCGCTCTAGCTCTGGCTGACCTGGAATTCACTATGTAGTCTCAGGGTGGCCTCGAACTCACGGTAAACCTATTTCTGCCCCCCAAGTGCTGGGATTAAAGATGTGCACTACCACGCCCAGCTATACAACTTTTTGAAAAAGACTGTATTACTTATTTATGTAGCCTAGAAGGACCTCTGAGAGACATGTATACATGATGTTATTGTAGTGAACTGGACCAGGAGAATAGTGTAAGCATTTCCTTCTCCAGTACTAGAGACTGAACCCAGGGTCAAGTGCAACTAGGCAAGTACTTTAAATGCCCAGCCCCAGAAAACCAAATCTATATACGCTGGCCTTTAGTTTACATTGGTTTCAACTCTTAGTGTTAAGGGACCATGCCATCATAAGAAAATTATTTCCTTTTGCCAGATCACTAAGGTTTTTATTAGATGGTTAGGATCTAAAATTTCATATTTATGCAAAAGAGCAATTTATCTGGAGAAAGTGGATTTATCTGTTTTGGCATCAGAGACAAGAAATCAAGTCAAATGAAATAATTGGGTTTGTTTCTGGCCCATGTTTTACTTTTCTGATCGACTGTGTTTTCAGTCATGTTCTAACAGAGCAGGTTAGTACTTTCAAAGAAAACAACTGTTTACAACACTGGTGTCCACTGTTCGGAGGCTTTTGTGGAATCTATGGTCTGTGAGCCTCTTGAAGGCCCAGCAGTGTACCCGTAAAGTGAATAGTAGGCACCACGAAGTTTTACCTTTGAATTTCTCACTTCTAAAGACAGGTTCTGAGGAGCAGCACTGGGAACTAGACAGGTTAAAGAAAAAAGAGGGAACAACCTTTAGTCAGCTATACATCATATAACTGTTCTTGGCCAGACTTAGCACAAATGCACATGTCCAACACTGATCACATGACCAGAAACGCTCAACCCAGCTGCCAATGCCTTCCCCTGGTGGCACTGGGAGTCTGAAGTGGGGCCATGTTTGAGTCATGTATAAATAAGACACTCTCATAAAAGCATCCATCAGGCCGTAGCTCTGGAAAGCCAGACACTTACCTTCAGGGAAGCACAGTGGCTCAGAATTCTTGTAGACTCTCAACTTTTCTAGACTTCATATCTATTCTGAACCTTAAACATATCTTCTCAACATTTGTTTTGGGGAAGAGCCACACATCTCCTGGAACCAAGTCTAATGAACGTGACAAGTGACTGAACTGGGTAGTGACAATATGGACCCAAATGAGATGTACATAAATCAGCAGGCTTGGCTTTCTGTGGCTGCCTAAACTGGTTCTGAAGGCAGTTCTCAAGAAGAAAGACATTTAAGCAAGGGGAACTTGAACACAATAAACTATCTAGCTTTCCAAGGCAACTTTGGTATCGTGGAGCATTCATTTAGATGAGAAGTTTGGGCCTGCTGATCAAACAAACCACTGCATGTAGCTCCCCACAAACTAGACCTTAACACGGGGCACCTGTAAGTTTATGGTCCACACACCCTCCCGTACCTCTCTCCACGGTGATGACAGCAAATAAAGAAAAACTAAGTAGACCTGACCAGTTTTACCTTTACTCGCAAAATGTGAATTCTAGCCTTCTCTCCTAATACACCCATGAGGACTTCTTCCTTTATCTTTTGGTGACCAGGTAACTATCTGTCCACTGAGCTTTAGTTTCTGGAAGGCAGACAAGGTGTCTTGCTCACTGCTGTTACTTGGGCCTCAAGTTAGAGACTTAGAAACCTGTATTATGAAAACAGAGCATGAATGATTCCTATCATCTCCATGTTAAGAACTGACTTAGCTGCAGAGACACTCAACATAGCTGTGTCTGCTGGCCTCATCACAGTCCTGGCTAAGACCCTATGCATACTCACTATGTGGCAGGTACTCAATCCTTCAAACAATTTTACAAAGGGGTTTCTACATTTATTTCCACTTTACAGATGAGATTCCGTTTAGTTAACTTGCCCAAGGTGTATATTTCAGTTTGCTTAAGAAACAGGTCTTCTGCTTCACTCCCAAGTGCTGCTCTGAGCCACCATACTAAGACACACTCAGATCCATTGTGGTCAGCATGCCAACCCATTTAAGTGCAGTTAAAAAAATTTGTCTCACATGTAGATTTAAAAGCCTATAAACAAAATTTCCTCCAAATATGGAACAATTAGCTTATGCAGTTGGCTAGCCAAACTATAGCTTGTACTTTTCCTCCCAACCTTTTATCCTGAAAAATGTTGAGTCCACAGAAAAGAGGAGGCAAGGACAGGACAAGAACTGTATTTTTTCTTTCTACTTTCACTGATTATTAATATCCTGCAGCATCTACCTTATTTTCTTATGGTAAGTGTATGCATATACAGATTTATCTATCCATAGTTGTCCCTGAGTTATCTGAGCTGACTGCAGTCACTGTGGTACTTGCTCCTAAATACTTCAGTGCTTATTTCCTGAGACTAGGGGCAGGCTCCAACTAAACTAAAATGCAACAGTCACATTTGGGAAACATACTCTTTTTGTAAACATATCAAACATAGGACTGGAGAGATGGCTCAGCGGCTAAGGCACTTGCTTGCAAAATCTGACAGCCTGGGTTCAATTCCCCAGTAAAGCCAGATGCACAAAGTGGCACATATGTCTGGAGTTTGTTTGCAATGGCAAGAGGTCCTGGCATACCCATTATCTCTCTCTCTCTCCCTCTCCTTGCAAATAAATAAATAAAAATATTTTTAAAAAATCAAACATACCTAAATAACGGTCTAATATTTAACATTGATTAATAGTATACAGATCTAACATCAAGACACAATAGTGTCTCAAATAGCTGACTTCTGCTTCCATGTCTTGTTATTAGTCAAAGATTATACATGCTTTATATCATGTGTATTTACTCTTCTTAAATTCCGATTCTTTGTGTGTGTGGATGCCACAAGATAGCCTTGAGTGTTGCTCCTCTCAAGCATTGTCCACCTTTCTTGAGACAGGGCCCCTCTCTTTTTGGCCTGGAGTTCACCAATGAGGTTAGACTTACTGGCCAGCAAGTTCAGGGATCCTCCTGTCTCTGCTTCCCCAGAGCTGGGATTACAAGTGTGAACTGCCACGCTCAGCATTTTTATATGGGTTCTGGAGACTGAACTCAGGTCCTTATGTTTGCATGGCAAGTACATTACTGACTGAGCTATCTCCCCAGCCCTAGATTCCTACCCCTACCCTTCTCTGTAAGACTAATAACATTTTAACAATCCAGGTCAGCTTTTAAAATTCACAAAAAAATCGTGGAATGTCTCTCAACTTGGATATGTTTGGTTGTTGCATCCTGATTTGTATTCAAATTTATTATTCTGAGGTGGAATATAACAGAGGTGAGGCTGTGTCATTCTCCATGCAGAGTATCACAGACACATGATGTCCACTGATGTCAAGTTTATTGGTGATGTCAAGTTTGATCATCTGTTTAAGGGAGTTAAACTATAGCTTCTAAAGCAAGCCATGCTTACATATATGAGCTATATACTTACAAATACATTTTGAACAAGTTTTTATATTAACACTGAATTTAACTAAATTTCATGAAACCTTATTAAGTCCAATGAACTAGCATTTTCTTTCTGTTCTAAAAAAATTTGAAACTCACTGGTTTTGACCTACTTATTCTCTTGGGCAAATTGTAGTTTGAAAAATACTGCTATTAGGTCGTGGATACATGTATTATAATTTAGTTTCCAATTCAGAAACAGGGAAGAAATGAAAGTGTCACTAATACTTATCAATCTGGAAAGTAAACATGACCACTTCTAACAGCCCTGAAATGGTCTGTGTTAGGAATACGTAATGGTATTTTCCTACACATGAGACTACTAAACATTAGAACACCGAGAGACTGTTCAGCATCAGGCACCACAGGTTGTGCTTTCTGAGCAAATCTAAGTTTACAGCAACCCAGCAAAGCTACATGTAAGGAAGCAGACTCCAACAGGTTCAGTGACTGCACCAGTAAGGGGCACAATGGAAATTTAAACAGAATCTTCCTGACAACAAAGTCTATGACTTTATATGACCAGCGGTACCAAGAATGGCATTTTCAACAATAAAAGAATAATTATACTAAAAGACTCACCATCTGATAATGTCCGCACAGCAACATCTTGTGTGGAGACTCCAGGACCGTGTTTATTGTAGGCCACCACTCTGAAACTGTACTCAGTGTACTTTTTCAGTCCACTAATGGTGTAAGAGTGACTCGAGACATCAACATCCTTGAATAAAATAACACTGTCTATAGACAAAACTCAAGCCATGCATTCTATGGTCTAGTCAATTCAGTTTAATTCTTTTACAGAATATTAATAGTCAATGCAGAGCAATTAATCATAAGCAGTGACAACTTATTTACAAATACTAATTGATGTTTCATGGCCCTTGTTGGTAAAAACTACAAAATAAATTCTGATACAATGAAAACATACTATCAACTTTTTATTTCCTATACATCTTTTTTTGTTGTTGTTTTTAAAAGTTCTAATTTCTAATCAAGCCACTACTGAGCTTTGGTACAGTACTACGGATTAACTTGGGCCTTGTGTATGCTAGGTAAGTGCTCTACATTGAACTATATGCTATATCTCCACCTCTTAGATTTGAAAATATATTTCAACTCTACTATTATAAATCAATGATTGAACCATGGCATCATTTTATACCTGTTCTTTATCAGTCCCCTTTTCCATGTAGTACACTTTGTAATTCTGAATTTCGCCATTGCCAGATAACGGTGTTTCCCAAGTAACGGTGATAGAAGTAGGTGATATTGCATACGCTCGAATGTTAGGTGCTGGGCCAGGGAGCTGAACTGAAAGAGAATTTCAATAGAGCACAACATAAATCAGACTTACTGTATTCTTCACAACAATCCTCAGCAATACTCTCATAATGACCATATTTGACAAACAGGAAAAACAAAGAAAACGATTTGAGTTTTAGGATACATACAACTTCCTTTGTTTGACCAGAAATTACTTGTGAAATATCTTCACAATTTATTGAAAATCAAATAAATATACATAAGAACTTTTTTGGTTTATGAAAGTCCTAGAGGAACTAGGCAGCAGGTAAAAACAAACCCCACCCCTATCAGATGCTGAGAAGGCCCTGCCTACTCCCAGTCTAGAACGGACTTCAGGTATATAATGTCTTAAATCTTAACAGATTCTGATGGTGGCTGCCATGAAAACAGAGGGAATAGTGCACAATTCTGCTCATGGAGGGGTTGGACAAGACTAATAATATCAATTTTAAAAAGTAGATACCAAAGCCAGGCATGGTGGCACAAGCCTTTAATCCCAGCACTTGGGAGACAGAGGTAGGTGGATCACCATGAGTTCAAGGCCACCCTGAGACTACATAGTGAATTCCAGGTCAGCCTGGGCTAGTTTGAGACCCTACCTCAAAACATGAAGAAAAACAAACAAAAAAGTAGCTACCATTTGCTGAATGCTTATAGTCAACACTTCTCATGTTTTTTCCCTAATTTAATCTTTGCATTAACCCAAAAGAAATGGGCAATATTACCATCCCCATTTACAGATGAGGCTTGGAGGTTAAGAACCTTTCCAAGTGATGGGGAAGTTAGAGTGGTGGTGCCAGAAGCTGGCATGGCCACTTTTTGAGTTTAAATCTGACTTTCTGGGGTCCATGAGGGAGACTACTACAAGACCTTCAGTTGGATGGATGGACGGATGGCTGACTATGGATTATGTATCTAACATCCACACTGGCTAACATACCAATCTTTTTTTCCTGACAGGTTTCAGTTCCAATCTATATACGAATCTTGGGTAGTTGCCCATGCCTACATTTTGGCAGAAATTCTGTATTTGAAAACAATCGCTCTGACACTAGTATCTCTGAAATAGACGGCCTTAGACTTAAGAGCTGGGAAGGGGAAAAAAAAACCGAATGTAAGACAAACTGGCTTTCCTGAATAACAACTCTATGCCTTAAGACATTTTGTGCTACAGAAGTAGAAACCTGAATATAGTTACTCTAGCACTTGTTTACTTTTAGTCAGTAGTCATGTTATTCACTTAATGTTAAGAGCATATTTTGTGTAGCCTGACAGGTGGGATTTGTCACACTTCTGCTGCTATGGAAAACTTTCCTCTAAACTCCCTAAAGGGACAGAAATACAAAATAGTTCCTAAAGTCCCCGAGTCTGGCTCAGTGGGGAGTATGTGATCCTACAGGCACTTATGAACTCTTCCATTCTGGTTGTGCACTAGAGCAAAGAACAGAAGGAGTTTTAAGTTGATTTATTAGGCTAAATATGCAGAATATTTCCCAAAGACTAACTCCAACATTCATACCCTCCTCAAATGCTGAACACCCCAGGAAGTGCAGATCTTTCTTTACTCCCTGCTACTTTGCACGTTACAATCTTTCTGCAAACCCCAAATACCCTTCCCAGGACCTGCTGTCCCTTCACTGTCATCTCATTTCACTGTTCTCTATTAGCCAAGCTTTTTACATAAAGCTTGTGCTACCTACTTACCTTGGGACATTAGCACCTCTCACCATTATGTATTTCTCTCTCTTTGGCATCAGGCTGTAAAATCCTTGTGGACAGAAGCCAGGGCTTACTCATCCATACATCTTGACTGCCTAACGCAGTGACTGGCACACAGTAGGTACTCAATGTAGCCATTCTTCCTCATGCCTTTTCTCTCACCTCTGAATTTGACACTCTCAACAGTTTGACTCATAAAGCCTGAAATGTTCATGAAAGCTATAGACCCTTTCCAGAGAAATGTGAATATATACAAACTCATAGAAATGTTCACAGTTTCAGAAGGCTTGCAGACCCCAGACAGAATCCTGCACCAGGTCAAATCCAGCATCATCTCACCTTGCACGTGTACTGTTAGGTCCTCTTTCTGGGATTTAGGGCATGCAGCTTTCATCCCCAAGAATGCTTGTGCTAAGTCAAACGCTTCAAGGCTACCCTCAGCCCCATCTTTCTGAGAATCCTGAAGTGATCCCCCTATCTTTTTATAGGAATAGAGTGCTTCCTGGTTCTGAACACAAGTGTCTCTCAATTTATGGCATCTGCACTTACAAGCTGACAAAGACCAACTGAGCCTGAAATTGTATTGGGAATTTCCAATACTTGTCTAAACATAGATAACTATGAAATTCAAATCTTTTCTTTGAAAGAGAATACATTGTCCCTTAAATCAACTCTGGATGTTCCTTCCTATTTCCTTCCCCTCCCCGTTCTTTCTCTTTGAGACAGGGCCTCATGTACTTCACTTGGCTCTGAATTTATTATGTAGCCAAGGATGACCTTGAATACCTTCCAGGTGCTGGGGTTATAGACGTGAGCTCCCATGACCAGTTTGGATTCTCTTCTGTTCTTTATCTTCAGTTTCCAGCATTCAAATGACCAAAGTTTCCTTGCTATCTATCTTCGGTGCTCACTTTCTAAAGAGGAGAACTCTACCCCATTCCATTATTGTATCTCTAATACATTACATAGTACCTAGTGTAAGACGCACTCAAACATTGGATGTGCAATCTGTGGCATTAACAAGTAAAAGCTGATAGCTACTTGACTTTCTTCTACCCACCAGATACAGGTCCTGAATTATTTTCAGTCTCACTAGTGAATTCATTCAATCTGCTAGGTTCCTAAATAGGAAGTTTCCACAAATGCATCTCACATGCTCCCTACTCAAAGAAAGTCTGGAGCTATAGTCAAAGTAAACCGGAGAACACTCTTATATTGAAATTAGAGGAAAGTTTCAGGTGGGAAAAACATTAATTATGACTTGTTTCTCATAATTTCAGGCCCACAGCTTATAACCAAAAGCTAAGGCATCCAGAACATACATAATGTAAACCAACCTGATACCTGTCTCAGCCTTAGCAATGTAATTAGAAGTAACACCACTTAGCACAAAGGACACAGATCCAAGAGCGCTAATGAATGAGGTATGCATAAAGAAAGGGCAGTCCAGTTAATGACAATTATAAAATGCAAGGCATGAGACACTGTGGGAAACAGACATGAAATAAGCAAGATCTATTCATAGTAACTGAAGGGAAAAAGGATAATATATTTCAGAATTATACAGATGAAAGAGGGTAGGGATCAGAAGAAAGACTCTACATGGTTTCTGAGTCAAGTGTTATCAGTGTAATATGAATATATAAAAAAGCAGTATAAAAAAGTATCATTTGCTATTGTTTGGGAATTCATTTTCTCTTCACTAATTCATGAGGACCTCAAAGACAAGTCTTCAGGCTAATGGAAGACAGACAGATTTTCAGATGGTCTCCCTCTGGTGGGCTGACAGGCAGGTAGAAGACTTACCCTCAGGCTGTGTTTCTACTCGAAGTGGAGCTGAACTCTCTCCAGAGCCATGTTTATTTTGAGCCATAACTTTGAAGATGTACACAGTTGCTGGCATTAAGTTTTGAATGGTCACCTGCATCTCTCCTGGGTGACTGGTATTTTCAACACGCTCCCTTTGGGCAAAGAATTAGAAAGAAATGGTTATCAATTGAGACTATTTCTAGAATGTACAGTTTCAATTTCCATTTCTCAACAAAATCTAATAAAGTCAAATTTATTCTCAAGCTTGGCATGGCAATGCACACCTTTGATCCCAGCACTCAGGAGGCAGAAGTAGGAGGATCGTCATGAGTTCAAGGCCACCGTGAGACTACATAGTGAATTCCAGGTCAGCCTGGGCTAGAGTGAGACTCTACCTTGAAAAACAAAAAATAAACACACACACACACACACACACACACACACACACACACACACACACACACACACACACATTCTCAAAACTGAAACTCCTGTGGGTTATTAGTTCCAGTAGAATACGGACATACGGACACTGGCAAAGAGCAAGTCATCAATATCTGAGAAGTCACTGATGCTCTTGCTTAGATCACAACCACAGCATTCTTCCACAGAAGACAACCCTCAGTGCTCAATGGGCAGCTTCATCCCTGACTTTGTAGGTTTTAGGAATCACTGAGTTTTAAGGAGTTAGTCTCAGGGGAATGGCCATCGTCACCAAATTTTCACAGGAATTACCAAGGAATGCTATAAGTTTTAAATAAGAGATGCACAATAAAAAGAAAGCTATAGGCTATTACTTTTTAAATTGAGAATAAAACATTAAAATCTAAATGAAATCTAATCTGTTAAAAAGATAATTCATGGCACTGGTTTTAATAATTCTTAACACTAATATTCCTTTTGAATGATTTTCCAGCTAACCAACACAAGAAATAAGCTAGTGTATGGCCTAGTGTATGAAATGAAAACATAAAAGCTATCCAGGTGCTAATAAAAAGGCAGCTTCTAGGGCCTATCATGGGACGAGGCGTGTCCAAATTATGTCCACAATTTTTTTCAGCCTACTATACCAACAACAATGAAAACCAGATTATGCTATAAGTAAGTTTTCAACAAATAATGTAAAGAAATTTGTTTTAGACAGCTGGCCTTTAGGAGCTGTCATTCATGGAAGAAAAGAGCTGGACTTACCTTGAAAGAGAAGCAACAAAGCCCCAAACTACTGTGTGGAGAAAATTATTCTGAACTTCATAGTCTGTTTTTAAATTCTTGTGTGTGTGTGTTTCAAATTATTATATTAAGATTTTGCAAAATTGTATTAAAATTGTTGGTTAAATTTTGCCCAGATCTATATGACCATATTTGTATGACTATAGTGAGCATTTGAGATTTAAATGTTTTTAATAGTGTAGTTTAAAAAACTGACTTTCACTGAAAACACACATAAGCACTGGTGATGTTCCTCAGTGACAGAATGCTTGCCTAGCATGGTCAAGGTCCTGGGCTCAATTCCCAGCACCATAAAGATAAACAAACGTAATATCCACATAGTATTTATAGAGATTGTTATAACTGGCTAGGCCCACTGGAGATGAGTATTGTAAGCAATAAAAATTACTGTTCAGAGATACTTGGAATATCTACAATTCTCTTTTGGCTATGGCTAAGCCTCTAAATCAAAGGAGGATATCAACTGTATCTTGAGGTTTCTGGTATGGTAGATCACAAACAGTTGTTTAATTAAACTAATAAACAAAAGTTCTAAGAGCACAGACTATGTCTCTTTGGCTCTCCATGTCTATAAAAGGTTAAGAAGGCGTCTCTTGGAAAGGTAGCTCAGGAAGGCATTTTACTTTAAACTCAAGTAAGAGACTATTTACTCCATGTCCACACATTAGAAGCACTAAGCAGAATGATCCCATAGAGGAGTGCTTTGTACATGTATAGCTTTTGTTTGTTCCCTTCTGAAAGGGGGAAAATGAGAGAAAGGAGTCATGTTATTAAAATCTGAGAGAAATTTCTATAGAAGCATTACTACAGAAATAAAGTAGAAAGGCCATCAGTCCCAACGGTGAGTTCCAAAGATGAAAAACATGGCTCCTGGCAAGGCTCTGATATGAGAATGGTCCTAGAACCAAGTTTTTGTCCAGAAAAGCAAAAACAAACAAACAAACAAAAAAAACCCTTGACTTTAGGGACTGAACCTGGGCGTGACGACTGTTCTCATAAATGAGTGAGGCTGTGACAGTTGAAGTCAAAAGAGAAAGAAAAAGGCACACAATCAAGGCACTATACTAAGACAATAACGCTGCACCTGAAGTAACCGCTACTCTTCATTTACTATCAGAAAAGTGCTTTAGAGACTAAAAACTATAAAGGATAATCATTTCTAAAGTGAAAAGGCAGGAGGACCCTTTGGACTCTGCAACTCAGATACCCAACAGAACTAGTGCTCCAGACCCAAGCGCATGGCGCCACCTGGCGGCTGACTTTTTTAATGCAGGAGGTGGGAGAATTTGCAAAAGAAAGAAGATAGTGGCCTACATTCTCATGCTGAATTCTCATTACAATTTTCTTAATTTATTATTCTTGTTTTTAGATAATTTAAAAATTAAGGTAAGGATGGTTAAATAAATTTGTTTAACAAATAGGATATAGCCTTTTAATAGAGTTCTTTACTGCTCTTTTACTGTCTCTAGAAATGAAGCTTAAAAGATGTAATGGAAAATACACTGTCTCAAAGACTTTCTTTTTTTGTTTTTGGTTTTTCGAGGTAGGGTCTTGCTCTAGTCCAGGCTGACCTGGAATTCACTATGTAGTCTCAGGGTGGCCTTGAACTCATGGCGATACTCCTACCTCTGCCTTGGAGTTCTGGGATTAAAGGCGTGTGCCACCACGCCCGGGTTCAAAGACTTTCTTTTAAATGCATCCCAAATTTGCTAGGTTATCACTAACTTGTGTGAACTGCATGCTTGTACCTTTGCCTTTTGGTTTATCTTTTATAGGAGTTCTTCATATGGACTGAATATCAATATCATCTTTTATAATGTTACAGAATTTTTTTCTAGTTTGTTATTTGATATTCTCATCTGGAATTCACCATAGTATGTAATAAATTTTCTTTTTGTTATGGATTTTGTGATTTTTAAAAGGCCTTGCCCACTCCCAAAATGATAGCATTTTTTTTCTAACATATTTGTAAGTTTTAAAAATGTGCCTCTTAATTCATCTAACTTGTGGCTATACAAATAGCTGCCTCAACATCATCTCACAATCTGCTGTTTCACCAGACTGAAATGAATTCTTATTTATACTTAGTAAGTACTTATTTAGTGCTACCACATGCCAGACACTGTTCCAGAAACTGAGGACACTCTATTGAACAAGAGAGACATACTAAATGATAAAAGAGGAATTTTAAGAGTCCTAAGTGTTGAGAAAAGAAAACAAAAGCAAAACCCACCAAAATGAAGTCACAGAACAGAGTGCTGAGACATCTGCAGTGTTTTGCTCAACAACTGACTCTGGATTAGAGCACTTGTCAGTGTAAACACTCCCACTAGGCCCCATTTCCATCAGCCAAATCATGCCAGATCTGCACAATCTCCTGAAGAGTTAACAGCTGGCATGGGAGCAAACTGGCTCCAACAGCCAGTGTGACGGTGATTGTGGGGAGTTTAGGGGGGTGTCCAGGGGAGGCCTGTCATCAGCTGACAGACAAGAAGCCCGGCAGTGACTTGTGAAGGAAATGTATTTCTGGTAGATGGGTCAGTAAGGATAAGTCTGCTGTTGAACAGCTTGTTACGCAGACAGAGGATTCACTAACCTCTTCCTTCACTCTGTGAAATCCTAGGCATTTACAATGAGATGTTTTACACTGATGCTGTAACTTCTGTTTGAAGTATGTCTAAGGCCTTTCTGTGTATAGGACTTTCCTTATCTTTGTAAAACCCCAAACATCCAGGATTCAGGTAAACATAGTTTAGATAAAATTACATCATTCAAGCTCCTTACAATATTAAGTTACGGGGTTCTGCAGCTGCTGAGTTTTCATTAAATGCAATTTACATACAAAAACTAAAGTACCCAAGTAGAAAGAAATTTTGTTTTTATAGTAACATTTTTTTTTTTGGGGGGGTTTTCGAGGTAGGGTCTCACTCTAGTCCAGGCTGATCTGGAATTCACTATGTAGTCTCAGGGTAGCCTTGAACTCATGGCAATCCTCCTACCTCTGCCTTCCGAGTGCTGGGATTAAAGGCGTGCGCCACCATGCCCGGCTTTTTTCTTTTTTTTGGTTCATAATTTTGTTGGGAAACATAAATAAACATGAAGTAATTAAATAAGGTTATCATAGTCAACTGCCAATATCAGTGGTTCTAACACATGTGATAGTAATGTTCAATGTGCTAAAAGGTGGGGAATCCTCTGAGAAGACTTCAGAGGGCTTAACTTGGTACAAGGAAGACTGGAGGATTAACTGAATGTCGTTTTAGTTGAGGAAAGACACTGAGGGGGGCTGGGAAAAGGTTTTAGTGCTCAGCAGATGGGCGTCATTAGAAAGCAAGTGTAACTGAGAAAGCGGAGACAGAGTGACAGTTAATTACATTCCAGGCTGTGGAATGAAGTGGTCTGGAGAGCCTGCCTATCTCTTCCAAGCAATCTGAGCTCCTAAGAGGGTGGAGGTACCAAGGAGCTGAATGAAGTGATGTCACTAGGTCGGTAGGAGACCTGGGGCTCATCAGGTGGCACCATGGAACGGTTACAGTCACTTGATTCCATCAGTAAGTGAAATCTTAATCTCTAGACTCTGTGATGAGTGAATCGTATATTTAAAAGAAAGGTATCATCCTAGGGTTGGGGATGTGCTTCTGGGGTAGGACACCTGCCTGGCATTTAATTCCCAGCACAACAAAGCAAAATGAAACAAAACGAAAAGAAAACAAAGTCTGGTTGGTTACCACTTACACAGTCCTATCTACCCTCTTGCCACATTATTTTAGGAAGAAGGTAAGATTACTAAGACTTCAGTCCATTTGGAGTTTATTTAATGACCTAAAATTAGGAAAGATGCATTTAATAGTTGTATTTTCTGGACTGAAAACTGGTCCAGTTCCTTTGGGAAAAAGGCAGGCTTGACCAGGCAAGGTGTGGAGTAACACAGAGCTCACTGGCTCCGGCCATGTGCGCACTTACCTAGCTGTCCCTTCCTTGGTGTAGAACACAGAGTAGGTGAGATTGTCTCCATGAGGATCTGACGCAGGTGTCCGCCACGTCAATTTGATGAAGCGGGTAGAGACCAGCGAGGCCACGACGTCTCGAGGAGCTGAAGGGAGGGGTCCCGCTGTGGCTGGTGCTAGATGGTCAGTAGTGGCACTGGTCAGTGAGGTGGGAGGCAATGTTGGGATGGTAACATCTTGTCATGTGCAAACATTGGGGAATAGGAAGGGCAAACCACGACGGTTTTTAAAAAGAGAACAGAAAAACAAAAAACAAAAAAAGAAATAAACAAAACCACGATGGGAAATAAAAGAAAATGAATGAACATAAAAAAGGCCATTAAACTGAAGGCTAACATGCAGACCCGGGGTAATTCCTGAAAACTAACGGATACTATTCAAGACACATTACCACAGAGCAAGCAGATTTTCTGATCGTATAATGGTTGTATGTAAGGGACAGGGAGGTAACAGCTGAAAATAGCACAGATCTCACAGGACACAGCAGTGCCCAGGTAATTTTCTTGACATTAGATGCAGCATGCAATGTATGTCAAATTTTGCATATGAAATTCTCGTAGGTTGGCAGACCTCAGTTGCCCTGCTTTATCAAACTATGGAATGTATGTAACATGGACAAATCTAGTTACATCGGCTGTAGTATGGTGAGTGGCTAAGTCTCATTACACTCAAGGGCAAAGCTCTGAGAGGTGCCCTCACTGCAGGAGATTATAAAGCCACATCTCAGCTTTCATGTTAAATCCCACTCTTTTGCCTAAGGAAGTGGCGACTTTTCTCACTCTGGTCAAATTACACTTCATTTGCTACTGTATCAGTCCATTTAACAAATACTAAAAATTTTTGAATTAAAACCTCCAAAGCCACACAAATAGAATAGAGGTAAACTAGGATCCTCTGTCAAGATCCTCACCACAGGGTAAATCATGACGTCTGTGGCCCTTGGGACTGGGTGGGAACTGAAGCTAGTCACAAGCCTGTCTTTCCCTCTAGCCATGGGTGACTTGCTCTTCAAAGGCAGCTGTTTTATTGAAATTCTGATATGAGAAATTTATTCTTATTTTCTGAACCTGAAATCTTCTTCACTTTAGAGTCAGAAAGAGCAACTTTAACTTTTAAAAAATATTACTGATGTATTTATTTCAGAGAAAGAGAGAAAAAGAGGGGGCACACCAGGCTGCTGGCACACTTGCTGCTGCATACAAACTCCTGACATATGCACCACTTTGTGCATCTAGCTTTACATGGGTACTGGGGAATCCAACCCGTGCTGGCAAGCCTTAGTGACTTTAACCACTGAACCATCTCCCCAGTCTAACTTTTAAAATAATTTAAAAAATTGAGACAGGGACTGGCATTGAAAAACAAAAACATATAAGCAACAACAAAAAAGAACCAGCATAAACTTAATGAGGAAATTAACAAAAAAGGCAGGCAAGGAAGAAAATAATTTGTATACCTAGGTGTTTTTTCCTTGTAGTGCTAGGAATTGGACCCAGGGCCTTAAGTATACCATATAGGTATACTATTACTGAGCCCAAAGAGCTAGTTTTGAATTAAATGGTAGGGTAATAACCTCCTAGAAACATCTGTGGACTGTAAGGGAATCCAAGGTAAGGAATATAAATTAACATGCCAGATGAAGCTATCCTCTGAGGGAAACAAGGGGAGGGAGTTGTCTGAGAATTCTAAACAAGTTAGGGAGGAGAAAGAATAATCCAACAGCTACCAGTGACTGGGCACTTTGCACGGGGAACTCTTTATATGGATCAATCATTAGACAACTCTGAAATCTGTATACCATAATGCCCTTCATCTTGTATGTAGAGAATAACATTATTTTTGCAGTTTTTTTAATGCATTCTTTTCATTTTTAGCATTTTGTGAATTACATTTCAAAAAGTATTTTATTTATTTGAGAGAATGAGAGAGAGTATGCAAGCACACGTCATAGCCTCTTGTCACTGTAAACGATGCACGTAACACATTGTACATATGGTTTTACATGAGTACTGGGGAAACAACCCCAGGCCAGTAGGCTTTGCAAGCAAGCGCCTTTAATGGCTGAGCCATCTTCCCAGCCCGAAAAGGGTATTTTAAATGCACCAGGTCAGGGCTGGAGAGATGGCTCAGTGGTTAAGATGCTTGCTTGTGAGGCCTGACAGCCAGGGATCGAGTCCCCAATACCCAGTAAAGCCAGATGTACAGAGTGAACAAAAAACAATGCATGCCACAGTGGACACTGTGGCCCAGAGCCTGTAGTTTGGAGGACAGGCAGTAAAAAGGCTCGTACTGCCTTGATAAGCTCTTCTAATTGTCTTATGAAGAGAAAGAAATCAGAATTAATCCCAAGTGTGGCTGAGGAAAAATATGCCTAGTGTGTGCCAAATATGTAAGAGTAACCTTATGATAAACCATAAGAGGATCTGGGCTCAGAGATGACCACAGGGCATTAAGAGTGAAGGTACCAGCTGCTGTGGTTGGAATGTGAAATACCTCCCCTACCCCTCAGCTGTGCCTATGTTCTGGGAAGGTTGTGGAACCTCTGGGAGACACAGCCTTACTGGAGGAAGTAGATCACATGATGCAGACCACAAGGTCTTACTTCCTGTTAGCTCATTGCTTCCTGACTACAGAAGGCATGGTGGCATTAAGAGTTTGAGGCAGTTGGTCACATTATGTCCCAGCCAGGAAGCAGAGAATGATGAATGCTGATGGTTCACTTGCTTTTCCCTCCTGAGTCCAGGAACTCGGCCCATGGAATGGGTAGCACCTGTATTCAGGATGGGTGTTCCTTGCTCAGTTAAGCCTCTCTGGAAATGCCCTTAGGCACACTTACACATTTGTTTCCTAGCTAATTCTAAATCCTGTCAAACTGACAATGAAGATTAACCACTGCACTTCTTAGCATGCACAAAGTCCTTGGGTCAATCTCTTACACCACAAAATAGACAAAAAGGAAATAAGTGAATAAGGTATCCATAGAAGAAAAAGAAGGTAGAGGAAGTGAAAATTAGCTTAGCTATAGTTTTTAATAAACCTCATTAGGTAATTTTTGAACTCTGAAAATGTTTATTTGACAGAAGGATAGAGAGGGCAGAGGAAGAAAGAGAAAATGGTGGTGCCCTCCTGTCACTGCAGACAAACTCCAGATACATGTGCTACTTTGTGCATCTGGCTTTATGGACACTGGGGAATTGAACCTAGGCCAACAGACTTTGCAAGCAAGTGGCTTTAATCACTAAGCCATCTCTCCAACCCACATTATATTATTTTTAAAACATGATTTTGTTACCTTGTGTGTCCCAGGCTGGACCTTGAACTTAATCACAGGAAATAATACTCTGTGGTTATAGGAAGCACTTTTAGTCACAGCCTGGTTTCTAGGAGTGAATGTAGGAATGGTTTGCCTTAAGAGTATCACCACTTCAAGAGAAAAAAAACCACACACACACACACACACACACACAGAGTGGTCTAAGGTACCACATTTTTCTTAAACCCCAATAATCCCTCTACTTTTCAAAACAACAACAAAAAGACTTATTCAAAGTATCCTGTAATTTCGGGAACTGAGTGGAAGAGGGGGCGGAAAGATTGTAAGAGTCATGGTGGGGGAGAATATCCAGAGACATTGCCCACCTCAGTAACAACATGCAAAGGGGGGTGGGTGGAATCGGGTTAACTCCTAGGCTGTTCACAACCCCCTACCCCATGGACTGATCCAGACTGCCCATGGAGGAGGATATCCAACTGACAGGGGGACAGGGAAGAGGGAAATAGGGGAATTGGAGACATCAACACATTATTCCCTTATTAAGTGTATCTAATTATGGATTAAAAAAGTATCCTGTAATTTCAAACTGTATCTACCAGGCAATGCCTTCACAATACCAGTAGGGCAGAGATAAGCTATTTTTATGACTGCCATTGGAGAACCAATCAAAATTACTACAGATGCCTGTCTCATTCTAAAATTACCCAGAACTGTGTATATGAAAGTTCATGTAGCTCATGTAGCTCAGTATTTATCTGAAAATTTCTCCACCGGGTCCTATTCTACAATTCTGATAGAACCGTTCATTTCCTCCACAGCAAATAGCTGAAGGAAAACAATGATAATAATAAAAAAAACCTTCTAGAAGCACAGAAAACCAACTAGAGTCCAATAAAACAACTGTTCCTTCCGATTAAAGATATTCAAAAGAAGCATTTACATTCAACAGGGAAGCAGCAATTATATGAGGCTATTAATCATAGCACTTTACTAAAAATAAAACCAATGATGGAATGTGAGAACAGCCGTATGTTATTGCTCCTGAGAGTAACTTGTCACATAAAGGAGCCACTGAAAAATATGTGGCAGTTACAATGAGTTCAGGCTACACACGGGTGTTCCCAGTGGTCTCTCTACAGATGAGTCATGTTTTACAGCTTGTAAATGAGCAACACAAGAAGACATCCACTTCTTCCTCCCTCCTCCTACACTTAGAAAATTCATCAATATTCTCACATCTTACATATGACACCAAAGTAAAGTAAAATAAAGGGACAGTGTTATCTGCAGATGATGGCTCAGGGTTAGCATTTCCTTATATCTTCAGAATCTAACTTATAGACATTTGCTTCAGGACACGTTTCCTACAGCTCCCATGTTAATCTAGTCGTTCCCATTCTGTTGGATGCCACAGAAAGGCTGTCATGTGAGTTAGTGTGAAAGTCTCAATGAAATATAGATTCTGTAGAGACTATACAGAAGAAAAAAGCATTAGGAAAAAAAAACAAATTTTAGTCTAAAATGAAGAATAATTTTTCAAACAAAGTTCACATAGGGAAAATTTATAATTCAAAATTTCTGACCTCCAGGCAGAAAACATATCACGGATTCCATGTTTAATAGGTCTTATTTGAAGTGACGTTTACGTGTTGGCTATGAATTATTTAAAAGAAAGATAAATTATAATCAAATTGCTTTCAGTAATTCCAATAATGAATTTTAAGACTTGACACATGTGATCTTTTTCTTCAAGGTTTATGTGACAAACAATGGTTTATTTGGCATCAACTTTTGACCTGGCAATCATTTTCTGTATTATAATCAATATTATTTCACTCCTAGGAGAAAAATCAAAATGTTTAGAGTGCAAATGGCTCTCAAATACCCTGGATCTCCTTGAAATTTTTAATGCATATTCAGATACCTTTATTGATGCTGCATAATAATGAAGCCCTATCTAATTTTAAAACTATTTAGCATTTCCTTGATATTCATAAATATCAATCCTCAAGCAGGATTAAGGCAGATCTGCTCAAGATCCCTTACTCATATTTTAAAGAGTCCAGACAAATACTAATAAATGAGCCAACAACACTGATGTGAAAACTGATGCAAAGAGGGTGCATTTATAAATTAAAGACAGGAATGACACTAAATATACTTATTCATTATTAATATTCACTGAGATGGTACACACTCAGCAATGCTAGCAAGTATAAAGTTATATGGTACAAGTGAGTCAGTGGGCAGAAACCCTTTTCCCAGTTATTGTACAGATTATATATATTATATATATTAAATGACTATTTCATACATGAAGCAGAAAGTGCTAGAAAGGAGGTCAAATAAATATGAGATTAAAGTAAGGATTTTACTTCTGCTGGAAGCCAAAGTATTGAAGCTAAAAGGTATACAGGCTATAGTTAGCAGGATTGTGAGTTAAAGGCAGCCTTGGCTACATACTCACATGCCACCACAAAACAAAAACAAAAACATACACAGGGCTAAGGATGTAGCTCAGTGGTACAATGTTTGCCCAGCATGTACCAGGTCCTCTAGTACTGAAAAGCAAATTAAACTAAAAAATATAAAACTAGTTAACTAGAAAGTACCTCTAGAATTTTTTTTCCAGAATGCTTAGGGACAATAGGGGACCTATAAAGGAAAAGTCTAAGAGGAGATAAAAGAAAAAGCAGCCAGGACAACAAATACTAAACTATAACATTATATATTAGGACCTAAACAAATACAAGTCTTTATATTGAAAAGATACTGCTACTGAATGAGAAAGCAACATCAATTAGACATGGAGAAAAATCCATGTGATGAAACTTTAAATTCAAGGCATAAAGATAAAAATCCTGAAAAATTTCAGAGAAAACAGGAGCCAATCCATAAATCAACAAATGAATGAAGAAATATTTCCTAACAATATGTTAAAAATAGTGACAGGTATCAAGGAAAAGAATATTATTTTCAGAAATGCAAAGTCTTAAAACTTTATTTCTTGAACATTTTTTGGAGAAATTTATGTGAGAAAGTGATCAAGAAAGAATGCATGCTACACTGGACGCTGTGGTCTGGAGGCTGTAGTTTGGAGGACAGTACAGCGAAAACATGACAAGTTCTTCTAATTGTCTCATGAAGGGAAAGAAATCAGAATTAATCCCAAGTGTGGCTGAGGAAAAATATGGCTAGTGTGTGCCAAATATTTAAGAGTAGCCTTATGATAAACCAAAAAGAAACAAATTCAAATGGCCGAACTGGGAAAAAAATAGTGTAGAGCTGTCTAGAATTGATAATCCTCAATAGAAAATATGCAACAGTATTAAAAAGGAAACAAAGCCAGCATCAGACAGGAGAGCGGCAGGCAAAGGGACTGACAGGAGAAAAGCCAATGTCTCCTTCCAGCAAGGCAAGGATATCTTCTCCATTCTGAGATATACCTTTTACCATTTCAACACCCTGAAATCAGTTTGATTCATATAATCTGAGGTATCTTAGCGTTCATGAAAACATGGTATCTACCAAGAAGATAAGTCATGACCCTCTAGTATTAACAACATAGCTTCTGACTATATAATACAATTGGCTCAAGAACTAAACCAATCTGCAATCATACTTCATTATAAAGTTCAGATAGCAAATTTGGTTTAACAGATATTAGAAGCAGTAATATCCAGAAAACACCCATACAGCTGTCATCAAAAACTGAATGGGCATAAGTCACAAGAAAAATCTCAAATTGTGAAGAACTGGGAAAGGCAGAATTATCCTTTATAGGAACTTGAGATCTGAGAAGCATGAAGGTTTGAGGCTTCATGAGGGAGTAGACCAGAAAACCCAATAGGGGTCTGATATTCAATGAAGTTGGCACTTACAAATTTGTACCCAGTCTCAACGGCTCCAAGAAAATAGCATGTTTAAGTTAGCTCAATACCAGAAATGCACATCAGAACAGTTGCTGAACAGTTAGGAGATGGTTTAGGGATGAAATATAACATAATCACAAATTCATCAACATAGCCAAGGCTTTTTCTTTTTTTTTTTTTTGAGGCAGGGTCTCACTCTACCCAGGCTGACCTAGAATTCATTCTGTAGCCCAGGCTGGTCTCTCATGGTGATTCGCTTACTCAAAGCCTCCCGAATGCTAGAATTAAAGGCATGAGCCACCATGTCCAGCTTCAAGGTAACTTATTTTGAGTATTCCGTTTCAATGCAAGGGAACAGAGTTGTAAGGATGATCTCACAGACTATAGAGCTCCTTCTCTGAGGAATTAATTTAAAAACAGAGAAGTAATCTTATGAGCTACAAACACATTATTATATGGGTGCTCTGACAGATAATCAGCCCTTGCAGTGGACTGCTGGTTTCAAAAATTGACATATAAACAATCAAAGGAAGTTATAAAAGAAAATGAATACAAAATGCCCCTCCCATTCTGTGTGCAGGGAGGATGTTTCAATATTAAGGAAGTCATCTGACTTTTTCCTGACATTAAAAACACGAATTAAAAAAGGTGTGTCAAATGTTAATGACGCACCTACAGTATCAGTGAGCCCAGGAAAAAAGCCTTCTCCTTTCATCCTAAACCAAAATGCTGTCTCCCAGATAAGCTCTTAACACCCTAGAGGAAAGAAGCAAGACAATATATATATATATATTTCTTCTCATTTGACCAATAAAAAGAAAAAAAGCTGGTTTTACTTCAATAAAAATAACTTACATAACTCCAATCATAACCAAAATTTCCATGATGTGTTATTAAGAACATTAGCATTTTAAAAAATATTTTATTTATTCATTTTCAAGCAGAGAGAGAGAGAGAGAGAGAGAGAGAGAGAGAGAGAGAGAGAGAGAGAGAGAGAGAGAGAGAGAAAGCACCAGGGCCACCACCTTGTTGGTCTGGCTTATGTGGGTCCTGGGGAATTGAACTTGGGGCCTTAGGCACTGGAGGCAAGTGCCTTAACTGCTAAGCCATCTCTCCAGCCCGAACATTAGCATTTTTTAAGGTTCAAGTTTAAAAACAAATTCTAACGAGTTTACATTTCTTCAGATTATTTTAAAAAACACAGAATTCAAGTCATCCAAAGATTCTTTAACTAAAGTACTCAACTATACAGTAAAGAAAAACTAAAATTTAAGAGAAAACCATCACCAAACAGGAAGCCAGGTAAAAGGTCTTCACATTTCCTGGACTATTTGTAGCTTGCAATGCATGGATACATATAGCATAAGGGGAAGCTTTGACAGTAATTCTAATGACAAGAGTTGTTTAAAAAATATGCATGCTAAAAAATATGCATGCTGCTAAAATATTAGGGTATCATGGTACCTATGAGGCAACAGTAGCTCTGAATATGTAAGTGTTAAAGAAAAAATTATCAAAATGAATATCAAATTATACTTCACTTTGTATTTCTGGTTTCCTAAGCATGCATCAATTGAGAGAGTCTCAATGCCAATACTATAAAGTGAAAAACACAACCATCTAGCGCTGAAGCTGCATGAAATCAGTCTGCAAGCAGCCAGATTGTCAGTGATGTCTTTAGATCGCATGATCTTCTGTCGACTATAACATTACTGTATAATTTAGCATCTTTTAAATATAGCTACCAATTAAAGGATATTCAGACACACTAGCCTTCTGGCGTCTCAGCCCTACATAACAGATTTTTTAAATAATAAAATAATAGTATCACATCAAATTCAGCTGATAATAAGTCCATCTTTGATTCTGAAAAGTTACCTGCAGGACCAAAAATTATCACTGAGGCCTTGTCATCTGGACCTCACAAAATATCCCATGACTTTTAGCAAAGATGAAATTAATACTCGACATTAAACAAAATGTAATTGTATGTTTACCTACCGACTCAAGGCTATCAAAAACTGCATTCATTGCAGCCCAGCTCAAGAGCAATGGTGACTCACCTTCTTTACCTCAATAGAAGAATCTGGCCTTACATTTATACAGAAAGCTCCTCTACTTTGGCTTAATACGATTGCAATGCTTTTAGCCTCCTTCTACTAAATATTCAATAAATCATTAAGAATCTGGGCCGGTCCTGCTGGCACATACCTTTGATCCCAGCACTCGGCAGGCAGTGGTAGGAGGATTGCCATAAGTTCAAAGCCACCCAGCGACTGTGAATTCCAGGTCAGCCTGGGCTACAGCAAGACCCTATCTCAAAAAAAAAAAAAAAAAATCTGATCCTACGTCCTTTTGTAGGGATACCTATCCAATAATATTTACCATGTAAAATCTTCAAGGGACACAAAGACCAACCTTGTTTAAATAAGGTGTTTTTCAAAGAAGTGGCCTTGTTGAAGTGATATTTAAATTGAGATTTGAAGGATTAGAAAGAGCCTATGTGTATTTTACATATACACATACTTACAAATACAGTCGCATAAACTTTAAAAAAATCTTATCTGCTGAGAGAGAAAGAGAGCGAGAGGGAGAGAGAAAATGAATGAATGATAATGGACAGGGTCTCTAGCCACTGCAAACAAATTCCAGGTGCATGTACCACTTTGTGCATCTGGCTTTATGTGGGTACTGGGGAATCGAACCAGCGCCTTAACCACTAACCCCATCCTCTAGCCCTCACATAAACTTATCTCAAGTGATGTGTTTTTCCCATTCTTCAGCAAACCCTTAACTATCAATACCAACTTAAAAGACTGATTTTTAAATTAAGGTAAAAAATTGTCTTAGAAACATTAGAACTTGCTAGTGTGGTACAGGGGATTTTGAAATTAAAACCCCAGAAATATATTCTTTCATTTTAACTAGTTAAGACAAGTCACTTAGCTGAGCTTCCGGGTCAGCTAAACTCTAAGGTCATCAGCTCCCCTAACAGTCTGCAAGTAGGATGTCTGCCAGATAGCCATGAATCTCTACAAGGCACATGTACTCAATAAAGTATATGCTTTAACAAAACTGCTTTGTTTTTGACACAAGGTTTCACTATCATTTCCAGACTTGCCTTGAACTTGCAATAATCCTCCTGCCTCAGTCTCCTGAGTGGTGGAATTACTATCATGATCATCACTATGCCTGCTCAAGTTTGCTTTTAGTATTTTAGTAAACTACATTTAACTACTTCAGCATTTGTAAGACTTGGTGATTTGTCATTTTGAAAAAAAAATTAACATTTGAAATAACTGCAGAATACTTCATCTTTATTTTTTTCTTCCACAGCATTTTATTTCAAGAAATAAAAGCTCTTTTAGACAAAGAGTTAAAAAGTACCTTCAACAAGGGCCAGATGTGGCTCTTGCCTTTAATCCCAGCATTTGGAAAGCTGAGGACCAAGGATCACTGGGAGTTTGTGAGTTTGAGGCTAGCCTGGGCTACTCTAAACAAACAAAAAAACCCTTGAGCATGTAAAAACCATGTGGAGATAATTTCTACAGCTTAATTTAGCTATTTAGAAGTTTACAAAGACCCTGCTTCTCCTAGTCTCCTCTTTAGTCTTTTCCAGCCCATCCCTCTGTTGTGACAACTTGTATTATATTCATCTTGCATCTCCTCCTCAAAGGAAATCACACACAACTAGTTTTTGGCATCTGGTCTGCTTTATTTACTTAATTTAGGTGGTTCTTTTTTTCCCCCTGACTCTTGGGATTCCAAGTACTTGGTATTCCAGTTGTGCCACCACAACCAGATCAACTTTGTATTTATACACACACACACACACACACACACACACACGTACGTATGTATATGTGCCATATATATGTGCATGCATAAATAAATAAAACAAACTTGGACTTTTTTCATACCTAAATCTACTTTCTTCTTTGTGCGTGTTTGAGAGTGGTATAGATGCCTGTTCATATGTGGGGGAATGTGTTTGAGTGTTTCCTCAGGAACACGGTCTACCTCTTTTTGAAACTTCTCATCTAAATGGCTCACCAATTAGCCTAACCACTAAGCTTTAGGGATTCTCCTATCTCAACCTCCCCAGAGTGGGGATTACAGATACATGCTGCCTTGCCTTTTGGAACTGAATTCAGGTCCTTATGCTTGTAAGCCAGGCAGTTTATCCACTAAACAATCTGTTCACTTCCTACTTTATTCTTTTTTTTTCCTAATTGATTCTTTTAAACATGTATTTAAGTAGTCTCATTTATTGATTGTACTAATTAGATTGTCAGATTTATGCTACTTTAAAATATGAATCTTTAGTTGGTAACTGTATCTGAAAAATAAATAATTATGAATAAAATTATTTTATGAAATGGTATGCTAAATTCTTTTCTTTTTTGAGTATATTTCACTATATACCTCAGGTTAGTCTTGAACTGGCAATCCTCCTGTCTCAGCCTCCCAAGTGCTAGGTAGAGGCTTATTCCAGCATGTTCAAGAGAGTGCTGAATTAATCTTTTTAAAAAATGTTTATGATAGAGAGGATCTATGAAAATAAGTGCACACCAGGGCCTCTTGCTGCTGCAAACACTAATTCCAGATAGATGCATCACTTAGTGCATCCAGCTTTATGTGGGTACTGGGAATCAAACCTGTGCCGTCAGGCTTTATAAGCAAGTGCCTTTAACTGTTGAGCCATTTAGCCCTGTGAAATTATTCTTAAGCTCCATTAAAAAAATTTATATTGTTACCAAGAGCTCAAAAACATATCTCCCCATTGTCTAATATGATGAGCTCCAGAAGAGCAAAAAAGACATGATGAGATCAACCTTAAGTATCAACATGTCCAAAAAATAACGACAAGTGTAATGTGATGATGTCATAGAAAAACATGTCACTTCTGCAGATAAAAAGTTAATGTGTGAAAGCCAAGCACAGTAGAATATGCCTATAGTCCCAGCACTTGGGAGTATACTGAAGTAGGAGAATCACTGTGAGTTTGAGGCCAGCTTGGGCTAGGCCCTGCCTCAAAAAAAAACCCTAAAAAACAAAAAGATTTATGTGTGAAGGTATTTATATGTATATGGACATATAATACACACATGGACACTCCCCTTCTGATCTTCCAAATCTACACTTAAAATATATCACCACCTCAGATATGATCTATTTAAAATATTCTGTTTAAAATGATTTCCAGGACTGGAGAGATTGCTCAGTGGTTGAGGTGCTTGCCTGTAAAGCCTAAGGACCTCATTCAATTCCCCAGTACCCACGTAAAGCCAGCTGTACAAAGTGGCACATGCATCTGGAGTCCGTTTGCTGTGGCTGGAGGCTCTGGTGTGCCCATTCTGTCTCTCTTCTCTCTGTTTGCAAATAAATAATGTGCCTGTGTGTGTGGGGGGGGGGGGACATTCCACATTCCAATCACAACATAGAGCATTCTTATTACTTCTGTTAAGTAGACATAAAAACTATAATATATTGTTTCTGCTTTACTTGCTTACTGTGCACCTAGATCAGTAGAATACAAGCTCTCTAAAGGCATAAAACCTTCTCAGCTCGTTATTTCAACACTAATAGCACAATATATGCACACTTTTTATAAGGCATATTGAATTTGATCCAACATATATTTACAGAATGCATACATACATAGCCAGTGTTTTTTTTTTAAACAGGGGCTAAGTCTAGAAAGTGAGACTGGGGAAGAGTTAAATAGTAAATTTACAATTTTTTTTCAAGTCAGTTATGCATTTTTATTTTTGAATTAACATGTGTTATGTCTATTTAAAAATATTTTAGTACAAGTTGAGTTTTAACCAGACAGTTTCAGATGTCTTACAATCTGGTCATAAAAGATTATTTTTCTCTCTTTGCAAATTTAAATGATATAAATGAATATTAAGTGAACTTTTAATTGTCTACTTAAAAACTTCAAAGTTTGTTTTGTGAAGATAACCTGTTAACTTCATTTTTCTTTACTTCACTGCCAACTACTGAATTCTACTCAGTGCTTTACTTTTGTATGTTCTTTCAAATATTATCTTACCGTTACAGAGCTCAAATTTGCAGAATGCTTTACATACTATTATTATTGTTGGTTCTCAGAGGTATGCTATACCGAGATTACTGCTCATACCTATTGATGAAGAAACCAATGCTCTGAGAGTTAGCCCTTCACCCACAGTGGTCTACTTCAGACTTCAGTGTAAGGTTTGCTTCCTTGTACATCTTATGGCAGCTGACATACAACTTGTAACAGGCAATACCTCGATTTGTCTATATGCAAAACATATATTCCAAGCCTAAGGAGTATTTCAAAATACATCTGATATTAAATACAGACATTTCTAAAACAAACTGCATGGGGTTGGAGAAATTGCTCAGTGGTTAAGGTACTTGCTTGCAAAGTCTGATGTTGCAGTACCCACATAAAGCCAGATGCACAAAGTGGCACATGCATCTGGACTTCATTTGCAGTGGCAGGAGGCTCCAGTGAGTCCATTCTTTGTCTCTCTCTCATTCTCCTTGCAAATAAGTACAATGTTTTGAAAAATAAAACAAGCTACATTAAAGGAATATTTGAAATAATACACACAAGAAGTTGTTTACTTTTTTAAAACTGCAAACAAAATAGTTCAGATTTTCAGTACCTGATCCAATCAGTAAGAGCAGACAAGAAGTAGAATCCAGGGGCTGGAGATATTGCTCAATGGTTAATGGCACTTGCTTACAAAGCCTGATGGCCTGGGTTCAAATCCCCAGTACCAGATGCACAAAATGGCACATGCATATGGAGTTTGTTTATGGTATCGGGAGGCCTTGGCATGCCCATTCATATTCCCTCTCCTCTCTCTCTTTCTCTCTCTCCTCTCTAAATAAATAAATAAATAATTTAAAAGTAGAACACTGGCATAAGGTGTGCTCTCAGTCTTAAAACCTTCCTTGATATGGGCTCGGTGTGATGACTGTGTGAGGACTGTGATCCCAGCATCAGAGAGGACGAAGCAGGAGGATTGCTTTGGGATGGAGGCCAGCTGGGTCTACAGAGATCTTGTCTCACAAACAGAAACAATAAAGTTCCTAGACATTTTGTTCATTATTAAGAAGTCCAATTAAAGCTGGGCATGGTGGCACATGCCTTTAATCCCAGCACTCAGGAGGCAGAGGTAGGACGGTCAACATGAGTTCAAGGCTACCATAGTGAATTCCAGGTTAGCCTGGGCTAGAGCAAGACCCTACCTTGGGAAAAAAAACTATTAGACTAATTATCCTATTAGACTAGTTATCCTATTAGACTAGTTATCTTGAATAAAACTTTCCCTAAAGTTGTTAATTAGTGGCATAAAAAAGCAAACTGATTGGAATTTGTCCTCTGATTGACACTAACCTTGTATGTACTATTGCTTCAGACTTAAAATATTCCACCAAAGACTAACAATTTCCTGCTATCTAGCTAATCATGCCAAGCCATTAGTCACTTATTCCGGAACTTCTATTATTCAAGAACTTCAGATACTATATGGAATTTTTGACAAATGTTTCAGTCACATAAAACAAAAACCAAAAAGCCATGGTACTCAAATGCATCCTTATCTACCATGGTCAGAAGATCCTAGAAGTCATTTGACGGGTTGGTAAAGTGTCTATTTCCTTTACTGAAAACAAGTTCATGTCACTCCAGTTTTATTAGACCTTCTTCCCTCCTGGAACTGAAAACTGCCAATTGTTTGATCTGGTAAGATATCATATACATTAAAAAGTGTTTTTGTATTTTCACATCCCAGACATACATGAAAAATTTCGAAGCTATTTTTAAACTCAAACTGACAGGTAGTAAGGCCCAGAAAAAGTTACAAAACAAAAACCACAGGTATTTTCCCTCAGGTTTTGTTACTTGATGTGCCCGCAATAATTTTTTTGTTCATTTTGTTTTACTGAAATAGTCTCGCTATGTAACCCATGCTAGCCTGGAACTCACAATTCTCCTGCCTTTACCTGAAAGCTGAGTTTACAGACATGTACCTCCTACCAAACCAAGACACTTACATGCAACAATTTAAATGGCAATTTTTCTTGGAAACACCATCCAACAAACAATTATTAAAAATCATCCAGCTAGGGAGAGATGGTTCAGCAGTTTAGGCACTTGTCTACAGAGCCTAAGGACCCAGGTTCAATTCTCCAATGCCCACATAAAGCCAGATATACAATGTGGTACATGGGTCTGGAATTTGTATGCAATGGCTAAAAGCCCTGGTCTTCCTTCCTTCCTTCCTTCCTTCCTTCCTTCCTTCCTTCCTTCCTTCCTTCCTTCCTTCCTTCCCTCTCTCTCTGTAATTTTCCTTTCTCTCTCAAATAAAACATTAAAATCATATTAATGTGAAGTGACACCTATAAAAGCAAAATTATTTTATATTCAATTAAAAACTTTAAAGGAGACTAAAGACTATTCAAAGTTGGTGTTGCCAGACATAAGTACACACAACTGTGATCCCATCACTTGACAGCCTGCAGCTAAAAGGTCTGTGTCAAAAACAAAACAAAAAGAAAACAAAAGAGCTGCTATTACTGAAAATGTCTAAGAATTTGAGTTCAACTTTAATATAGTTACATTTTCAATGTTTTAAGAAAATGCCTGACACAAAATTCAAATTCTACTTTCCAACTGGGCTAGAAATTCTGAGTTCTGATTAAAGAGTATAAAACGCCTCACATATTTTAACTGTGATTATGAAATTTCACTTATTATTCAATGGCCAATATATATAGACACACACTTCAAGTGGGAGTCAGAAAATTCTTCCCTCCCACAGAAGTAAGACCCGTGTTAAAGATGTTTAAACACATTCAACATTTTCAAGGATGGTACATAAATATTAACACCATCCAACAGATTTCTCTCCTCTTTCGTCAGTCATTTCCCATTGTACTTCTAGTGGCTCTGTCTCCAAGGCCAGTCACAGCAATGCAGGTACACTGTCTGTACTTCCTATGCCCTTTGACAGTTCTCTATGGAGTTACAGGGCACGTTTCCTCATAGTTATTTACACACTGTATCTTTATTCTCCTATCCTTATATCTTTACCCTCCTACCCCCTGCTTTGTCTTTTTCTTCCCCCCTACTTCATCTTTTTTTCCTCTCTCATTTAAAATGTTTTAAGTAAAAGAGACTTTCACCAATGGGGGGAGGGGAGACTTGGAATCACAAACTGTAGGGCTAAAAACATGTATCATTTAGTCCAGTGATTGGCAAAATTTTTCTGTAAAGGGCCAGAGAATATTTTAGGCTTTAAAGGTCATTTGGGGGCTGGACAGATGGCTCCGCAATTAAGGCGTTTGCCTATAAAGCCCAGGTTCAGTTCCCCAGTATCCATGGAAAGCCAGATGCACAAAGTGGCACATGCATCTGGAGTTCTTTTGCAGTGTCAAACAGCCCTGGTCTGCCATTCTCTCTCTCTCTCTCTGTCTCTCTCTCTCTCTCTAACAAATAAAAATTAAAGGTCATTTGGTCTCTTGTCTAACCTACTCATTTTGTCATTATAATATGAAATTGGAACACAAGACACAGGCAATCAGTGAAAAAATGTGTATGGCAATGTTCTAATAAAAACAGAAAATGGGCTGGAATCAGCTTATCCTCATCCTCAGTTTAGTCCAATATTCACTGAATTTCATTCCATCAATATCTTCTAAACTGTGTTTTAAATATTTATGGGTCTCCTCTTTCTTCTTCCATTCCCTCCCTTTTCTCCATGGGCAAATTTTTGGAAATGCCTTATAACCACATTATATTCTATTTTGGGGACTCACAATGTTAACGAACTGTCTTCATCATTCCCCCTTCAAGTTGTTTAAGCTTTTGCTCTCATCTTCAAATCAAGAGCTGTCAACGAAGCTGACCAGACTATGCTCTACCTCATGCAGCACAATGTGGTTCCCCTCTTACCTTCCACCTAGATGCTAAAGCCAGGTTATCATTATGATGTGTCTGGTGGTTTTCCTACATTTAATGAGCTTAGTACTTGGAAAACAACAAACCAACCAAAGGAAGGGTTCAGGGAGATTTCTGTGTGTAAAATGCTTATTGCACTAGAGGGAAGACCCGAGTTCAGATCCCCATCATGTGTAACCATGCTGGATGTGGTGGCATGTGACTGCAATACCAGCATTGGAAAAGCAGAGATAGACAGGAGGATCCCTGTGGTTTGGTTGTGGCTAGCTTGTCTAGCAGAACTGGTAAGCTCTGGGCTCAGTTAAAGACTCTGTCTTGAACAATGAGGTGGAGAGTGTCTGTGTAAGACACCCTATATCAACCTGCCTCCTCATGTATGTATACACAAACATTGAGAATCAGTAATTTTTAGGATGCAATTATCAAAATGTTTTTGGTAAATAATAAAGCAATTATATTTTCACTGATGGTAAAGGAAAGAGACAAACCTAATCATATCCAAGCTAGCTATTACAAAGTAATGTTCATTTAAAAATACATATCTGTGTGGTGAAATATTTGTTGTATGTCCGGAGATTGCTCATCGTTTTAGCTCCACTGTGACTTGCACAATGCTGTCCTATCATATCCAGCAGCTTGTGTACTTGCACTTAGAGTAATTCTTACATCATTCTTCTCAAGCTTATCTCCTCTTTAAGGTATTTTTAATACACATAAAACTAAAATGATACATTTTCTTCAGTATTTTCTTTTATACTTAGGAAAAGCAGATGGCGAATCTCTTAAATCCCCTATCAATCTTTTTTTATGAAATCAATTTAAATTTTAACTTTCATCTACATTTATTTTTAAATGCCTTAAGTATATAATTTAGTTTTTTCCTAATTCACCAAATCACTGTCCATGTACTATGCAATAGTCATTTCCGTTAATATTAACTAGTGATTTTTATTCAAACATCCAAGAAACAGTGCTGAGGGTCTAGCTCATTTGTAGAAAACTTGCCTAGCTGTGCAAGACTCTAGATTCAATCTCCAGTACAAAAAAGAAAATGTGAAGAGTTATTACTTTTGCATAAGCTTCTTTTAGGTCAGCATGTTTCATCAATGTTGTACTTAAGACAAGAGACTAGAGAAGACACACAACCCACACTCACGCTTCCTCCAGCCAAACATGACTGCATTAGACAAGCATACTGTTTACTACTTTGACTTTCAATTGTGGCCATTATCAGTGGGATCCAGTCCCCAGCCACTTTAATACAGATTCGCATTCTTTCTAATCAACATCTGGAAATCTTACACAAAGCCTATCAGTAGGGAACATCTGAGAAAATTCCCTGATCACACAGAATTCCTTTTTTTCTGAACTGAATGATATTTTATTGGAACTTTAAAACACAAAAGCAAGCCCAGTGAGGATGTACACATCTCTTACATTGCTATACTATAAACTCAGTAACAGCAGAGATCAGGTCTTGTAAACTGTTATATTCCTCTTTTAACTTTCCAACATGAAATATTTATCTTGCAAATTAAAATACTGAAAGCCAGGCATGGTGGTAAATGCTGAAGAGACCTGGTAACATACAAGAGACTCCACCTCAAAAACAGGTAAACACTCTCTTTTGGCTGTTCATCATTCCGGAACCTCCAGGTCCCTGCTCTCGTAAGCTCCCCCTTGTCTCAGCCCAGTTGAGCTGAGATGGGGGGACCCCTACCCCCACATGGTCTCTCTACCCCCTCCCCTCCCCACTTTCCACATGGTAAGGGCTCTCCATACCTTTCTTTTCTCTTTCCTTTTCTTAATCTAATAAAGCTAAGTCTAAACAACAACAAACAAAAACATGTAAACAGCAAAATAGAAAATAAACTTGATAAGCATGATTATTTTCCTTATAATCCACAATGTGGTCACTCAAAACATTTCATTCCAAAAGGCCATAAAATGATGTCCTCAGTTACTATAATAATCATTTATACCATCCAAGCACATTGGGAGGAAAATCCAATTAGGGACCTCCTAGCACAGCCAACCATTTACACTGTTAAATTAGATTTCTAATAGTAATCCCAAACACAAACATACTGAGCTCTCTGCTTAAACAGCTATGACGTTTACTAAGGAAAAGTTCCTGCCATTAGTAAAAAGAAACACCTCATGGATTCTGGTGGTACCTTATTTGATAGCAGGTATTTTTTTGTGAATGTGCAAGAGTGGCTAAAACCATGTCAGGGGAAAGGTACAGTATTAAAAAAAATCTATTGTAGTATATAGGCCCTTTAAAAAAAAATAACAGTCCTCTCAAGTATATTTTTTAAATAGCATACAAAATCCTCCATGCTACTTTAGTGAATTAGAGTAGGTAAAGTCTATGCCAGTTAGCTTCCCGAGCCAAGCTACAGCTGGCTGAGAATTTCTTCCGGGAACTATACTGGTGCTTGACCTCATTTGACTCAGATAAAAGATCAGATGTCTAAAGTGGCGTCTGTTTCATGCATTCTGGAGAAATACTCAAAATTAAAAATGCTTTAGTTTCTAAAAAAAAAAAAGTACTAGTTACTCTTCTCAATGTAACACAGCACTGTTATACAGTAATTCAATATTTAGTAATTTAGTATGAGAAAATACCACATAAAAAGGTTCAATACAACACTGTTTATAATAACAGAAAAAGGAGACAAAGGTTAACCTATAAGATATCAATTGCATGAAATATATGTGTGTGAGCACGTGCATGCACATGTGTACTATTCAACAATCAACTCAGATGTAGATCTGTATTTGTTACAAGGAAAGATGTCCACAGCATAATGTTACCAGAAAAAAGGTTTAAATGCCATATGCCTATCCGTGTAGCTGCTATGCAATACTCTTAGGAGGTAGGATTTAGATTATGTTATCAAACTTCCACTTCTCAGTTCCAAACTCATATCATTACCCACTTTAGAAAAATGGGAGCCAGACTCTTTCTTTCACTCTAGTTTTTCCTTTGCTCAGCTGGCACACGTGTTCTGCATTACCAGCAAAGGCACTGGAGATGTACTACAGAAGGAAGGAATTTCCTCCCTGGCTCCAGTGTGCTGCCTTGGCAGGCTCCTAGAGCCAACAGCCTTCCCAACACCCATCCCTTGGGTGGTTTTTCAGAAGAATGCTGCTGGTGAGATGCTTCCCTATGAGCTTTTCTCAGGTCCTGGAAAGTAAATTGTGAGTTTCAAAAGCAAAGCACCATATCAGCTTCTTGTCCATCCAGTAAATCAGATTCCAACAATGCCTAGCTCTCAGCCTTAGGAGGGTCTTTCCCTGCTGACTCTATACAGACCCAGGGACTACAGCTGCTTGTTTTATCTGCCAATGTTATGTTTCTTCTAGAGTTCTCTTCTGACTATTTTGTTTGTTGTTATATCAATCTATTAAAATTAATAACTGGGCTGGGGAGATGGCTCAGTGGCTAAAGGTGCTTGCCTGAAAAGCCTGACAGAGCTTGGGTTTGATTCCCCAATATAAAGCCAATGACACACGCATCTGGAGTTTATCTGCAGTGGCAGGAGGTCCTGATATGCCCATTTTCTTTCTCTTTCTCCTTGCAAATAAACATAAATACTTAAAATAAAATAAAAAATTATTTACATGCAACTTTCTCTGCTCAAATTACATTGATTTTCCCTAATTTCTCACTGATACAGAGTAGTTTTTTTTTCTATTTTGCAACATTGAATTTTTAAATAATATGGGGTTTTTAATGGTATTCAGAAAAGACAAGTTAATTTTATTTCATAAATATAAGCAAACTGTAGAACATAGTAAACAATGCTTTAAGAAAATTTTCCTTATAGGACAGAAATATATATGTGAGATTAAAATGAATGGATTTTGAGAAACATTCACTTTCAGGCTTTCTTTTCTTAATACCAGTTTCTTTTTACCATCATCTAAAACTGTGTCTCCAGGTGATTTTAAGCTATAGGAATGACTAGACTGCTGCTCTTCTTCTCGCAGTTACGCTGTGCCTTGGGCTTTATGAGCTAGAGAGCATGAGGACTCCTGGAGTGACACAGCCCTTACCATGGTCAAGGATGATCAGTTGGGCTCCCGCCTGTGCATTTCCAACATCATTCTCGGCAATGCATTGATAGAACCCTTCATCTGACTTCACCAGACCCAAAACTTGGAGATTATGTTCCTTCTAAGGGAGAAAAACACACGTAAAAATGTATGATTTCATTGATAAATATGAGTTCATCAGCTCAAGGATTCATTGGGGAGAAAACAAGTAAAATTTTATGATTCAATTACTGAATACTATTACCTATGTATCTGTTAATTCGATGTTATAATATTCAAAAGGTACTGGTTTAACTGCCTAGAATAATACATACTGCCATTAATGATGAAGAACTTAACACTTAAATTAAGTTAAGGAAAGTCATACTCTACTGCTGGCAAACTTACACTTTGCCTGGAAAACAATTCCGGCAAGCAATTTAAATATGACCATGCGAGGGGGACTTCAATTTATGATTCTGAATATAAAACTCAGGTTTTCACACTTGCAAAGCAAGTACTTTACCAAGATACCTCCCAGCCCCAACTGGCTCCTTCCTAATGTTAAATACCTGTAAATTACTTTTTTGTTAACATGAGATTATGTATTTCAAAAACAAAAAATGCATTTCCTCTATGAATTACTTGTATGACGAGTTTGTAATGAAATCCTTAAAAACATAACTATTTCAGACATTTTAATGATTATAGATAGATCCAATGGCATGGCATTGATATTATTTATAAAAGTTAGATAGTTATATTACTAAGATATTAAACAATATTTATAGTATCTACTATATACTTAATACACATAGAGTTAAAAAGCAATTATGGCTGAGAATCCTTAAATACATTTAAAAACTTTTTACATTTACTTTATTGTTGAGATAGGATCATGAGACGTAGCCCAGTCTTGCCGCACACTATTTTCCTGCTTCAACAGGCATGCATCACCATGTGTGGTAGTTTGAATGTGATAATGTAAATGTATGGCCCCACAGACTCAGGTGTTTTATTAAAATGTAACATAACTTGGTTCGACAGCCACCAAGGAGGAGGTGTCATGGGGTGGATCTGGATTCCAGCCCAAAGGTGTATGCAGAACAGCTTGAGCTCTGGCTGTTGGCATTTGTGGTGATGGCTGTTCAGTAGTTTCTCTCTGATTGGATCTGTGAAAGGGAACCAACTTTTCCACCATTGAAAAAATGCCCCCTGTATCTGTAAACTTGAAATAAATCCCTTCCTCCCATAAACTGTGTCTGCTTGAAAATTTATCCCAGCAACATGGGGCTTGACTACAATACCATGCCCTTGTTTGCATTTACTTTAAATAAATTTTTAACTGATCCATAAAAATTAAAGGGGCATCACTTAATCACGTATGTTCTTTCTAAAACTGTTTGGCACTGGGTCATTTTTATTTTGAAGGGACTGGCCATCAGTATATGGTTTTGAGTTAAACTTTGTGTTGTTGATAGATTTCACAAAAGGATCAACTTCTTACACTTCAAGGGACAGATTTCTGCTCCTTGAGTAGAGCTGTGACGATAACTGTACAAACAATTGCTGGGAGCTATGTCTAAGAGTAGCAGACTGTTTGCTGGTAGACTCTAAGCTTAGTGCAGCCAATGATTTGCTACATGACCTCACATAAGCTACCAAAATATTTCTGGGTTCAATTTTCTCTTTTGCCAACAAAGAAATTATATCCTATGCACTTTTAAAATGTTTCTATTGCTCTTCCTTTATAATATATAAACCGGTGTACATAAGATGCATTTAAATACTTACTACAATTTTAAAGTAATCACTTGGGATAACCATGTCTCCATTCTTGACCCATTTCACAGTTGGAGTTGGTTTCCCAATCACTTCACATTCAAATACAATATCCATGGATTCGTGAGCATATATATTAGCAGGTTGTTTCAGGAATTCAGGTTGGGCTTTAAAATAGAAAAGAAAAATATTAATGGAAATCAAAACAGGTAGCTATTCACATATCCACCATTTTTAAACCATAGCACTTACAGAGTTTTTACTTATTATCTGAACCTCTTATAATTTTTTTAAAAGCAGCAAGTATGTATTAAAATATGTTAGCAATCCAATATTTTGTAAAATTAATTACCTGGTATAATTAACTGTTAGAGATAATTTGGGTTTTCCTAGTTATTTACTAAGTAATATTTACTAGGATAGCTATATTAAGGAAACTGAAAATATGAATGTCGCAGAATCTTTTAATGTGTTAAATAAATACTATTTCTCTAAGATTTTGACAATTTTGGAAGAGCTTTAATTAAAATTCAAAGAATTGAAAAGGCTGTCATAATCTTCCTTTTCAGTCAGCTTGATAAATAAGAAAAAAGTAAAATAAATGTTGTATTAGAGGTTTTAAAGAGTTCACTCATGTAACAAAGTCCAAATTGTAAGATCCTTTACATGAAGAGGTTATTGGATGTGAGCAGAAAAGTGATAGTATCTCTGGGGGAAAAGTAAGTTTGTTTGAAAAGTTGCCTATTCCTGTGCCTCCCAATTCCCTTCCCTCAAAGATGTAAATTACTGACTTAAAATGAATTCATAAGCTGTTGTCTTAGTCAAAGAAGAACCTTCATCAGGGGACATTCAATCTTCTGGTTTTTCTGGGCCACTCTGGATGGGGAAGAACTGTCCTGGGCCACACTTTAGTCCAACTTGTTATCTAATGCTGTATAGACCTTTGATAAAGGGTTTAGTGATCCCTCTGAACATTTTAAATGACAAAGAACCCCCTATAGCACAGAGCAGCAAGTTTCACAGTAGGCTCTATCTATAAAATAACAATGGTGACATTATCGCTGATCAACTATAATTATAGCTGAGCTAAAATGTGTCTATCTTGCTGAGATTTAGATTGAGATTATGTTGAATTTGTGGCAACCTGTTATCTTAACAATATTGATTCTTTTCCAAGAACATGGTTTAATTTCTGTAATTACTGTGATCTTTGATTTCTTTCATCTATGTTTTGCAGACTTCAGTAAATAAATCTTATTTATGCTTTTGTTAGGTATATCCCTAAATATTAAAGAAAAATTGGTGCTTCTGTTAGTACTTAAATTTATTCTCTTTTGATGTTGAGGATTGACGTCAGGGTCTCATGCATACTAACATGCTTATTCTAACCCGGATTCACACCTCTAACTCTAAAATTCTCATTTCCAATTGTTCACTGCAGGTATATTGAAGTGTAATTATCTCATGCATACATTTTATTCTGTTGCCATTCCAAACTTATTATTTCATTAGATGTTATCCAAATTTTAGGAATTATCTACATAGATAGATCATTTTGTCTATGAACATTTCACAATTTTATTTCATTTTCAAATAGTTTTCCCTTTTTTTTTTTGTTTTCCCATTTTTTTAAAAAAAGATATTCTTATCTATTGGCAGGCCCATAATAATTAAGAAGTGCAAACTAGCTGTGTAGCTTAGGTAAATGAAGAATAAGCGTGCTGAGAGCTGGCAGAATCCCAAGCAAGCAGAACTGCTCCCAGGAGGGAAAGAATGTATAATAATTTTAAGAAACAATATACATCCACCATAAATTTCATTAAACCTGTTCTGGCCAAAGGAAGGACTGCTTACAATGCAAACTTCCAGACACAAACTGGCCTTGATATTCATGATTTCACAGTGCATGATAATACCTACACATAATGGGAGGAAAAGATGATGACACCGAAACAAAACAGACTAATTGAGAGGGGGAAGAAATAGGGGGGAGGAGATACCAGAATGGCCGAGTAGTTAAGGCATTGGATTTAAGAAATATGGGGAAGGGTAGGGAAGGAATCATAATAGTTTATAGTCTATAATTATGGAAGTTATCCACACAAAGTTAAAAACAAATCAACAAACAAAAAACCTGTTCTGTAAAATGAGGTAAAATAAGGAAAAATCTACCAGCAGTGACTATCCTTCCAAACACTGGCTAGCCATGTCTATTTATTCTTTTGTGTATAATCTCTACACGTACTTTGCCATTTTTCAATAAGCATGTCTTACATTTATTTTTATCTTTATGTAAAAACTTTCTATAAACCTAAGTTACCAATGAATAGACTCTCCATTCCAAACCTATTTTCTGCAGCAGTGGTATTTGCCAGCTGGCACTCTCTTGGTGGAGGCACACGGCACAGCAGAGTAGAGCTCAACTTGCAGGTTAGCATGTGCCCTTTTCCTTCTGCATATGGCATGGCTGTTAGGAAGTCTGCAGGAGATCTAATGATAATCACTCTGCAAAGCTTCTCCAGCTTTTTCAACAGGTGCCTTTCTATATACTAGCTCTGAGACATAGCATCCCACTGGACACACAATACCCTAACGGGCAACTTTCTTTCTGCTCATCAGTCAGGTCCACTATGCCTCACTCTTTTTTTTTTTTTAATGTTATTCTATCTATTTCTATCTATTTAGTTTTGGTTTTGGGAGGTAGGGTCTCCCTCTAGCCCAGGCTGACCTGGAATTCACTATGTAGTCTCAGGGTGGCCCTGAACTCACAGCAATCCTCCTACCTCTGCCTCCCCAGTGCTGGGATTAAAGGCGGGCATCACCATGCCCAGCACCAGTCTGCTTTTAATATAATGCTGCTTTTGTGTTCTTGCAAAGCAAGTTACCTTCAAAAATTGTATCACCATGCCTACTGTACCACTAATTGATTCTTTACATAAAATGCTGCCTTTCATAATCACTAATAAAAGCTAATTAAATCATTTAAATAGATTGAAAGTTGAAAGCCTTTTGACTCTTATACATCCTATAGTAATGATTTATGGTAGAGCAACTCTAATGACCAGAAGTCAAGGCATGTAGACTTCAGTTCCTGCTCTAACACTGGACATTTTGCTAAACAAAGATTGTAAAACCACGAGTTTCCATTTGTTTCAGCACAAATAAGGAGCTCACCTAGGCTATTTCTGAGTACACTCAGATCATTGGCCACTATGATTTTACAATTTCTGCTTGTATACTGGACATAAGAAAGGAGCTAACATGGATCACTGATTTTTACTTAGTTTTGGCAGCAATTCTATTAGCTAGATATGACATAATTTCCACCTTACAAACAAGGCCACTAATACACAAATATGAAATAACTTCACAAGGTTATACAACTTAATAACAGATCTGTACTTTGAGCTAAAGAGGTCTAACTCTAAAATCTATACTTTTAAAAAACATTTTTTTAAAAATCCCCCATGAACCTATTACATAACTTCAAAATTACCAATTCAGCTTTAACAATGAGTCATCTACACCTAACCCACTTCATCACCTACTTCACCCCACAGTCACATTTTTAAGGTTGTTACTTATAATGGCTTATCCATTTTTAAATTTATAGGCTAATGTCCCCACATATACACAATTTATTACTACCTCTTTTCTACTTTTTTCTATCATCTAAGCTTGTACTCTCGATAATACTATTCCACTGCCAAGAAACCAACATACTACTAGAGCCCCTAGGACTGAGGCTCCTTTCTCTATGGCGGAGTATGTAATTCTAGAAAGGATAGCAAAATACTCTCTTTTAAAAACAAATTAATGTAATTTTAGTATGCACTTTCAGTAAACAGACTTTCAAAGACTATTAGAAAAGCCAACATAAACAGTGTTCAATCCATCATTTACTTTTCCTTTTCATGAATTATAAAAGAAAGCTTTTAAAATGTCCTCTGGATTTTAACTACTCTGTAGATAGTATTCACACCAATTAAATACAATGTAAGAGCAGATGTTTGTGGTTGGGAAGTTAAATTGATAACCAGAGAACAAATGAGTCAATTACCATAAGAAAATAAGTGTTGTAATAGAGGATTATACATTTCCTTTCCAAAGAGATAATTAAGCTTCAAATTCTCTGTGGCAGCTCCCTATCCCCTCTAATGGCATCATCATTATAAGAGTAATTTTAATTGCTACATTACAAGTAGAATTTGATATCAAACATATTATACTTGCAAACTTCCTTTACTAGAAACATCACGTGTAAGGCTGGAAATTGCCACTCCATTCAAATAGAAAACAATATAGCACTGCTTCAAGGTTATTGTACTATGATGCAGAAGATAATGGTCTGCATTTACATTAGCTATGAAATGGAGTTTCCAATGTTTGATTTTAAATTCTTAAGGCCTGAAATTCTCATTGAATTCTTTAAGTAGAGAAATAATGCAACTGTGCCCATTTATATTAAACTGTACACTTAAAGCTCTTAGACTTTTTTTTCTATAATTCACAAATTGACACCCACATTCTATTTTTGTTGTTGTTTTTGAGGCAAGGTCTCACTCTACTCTAGGCTGACCTGGAACAACATCTACATTCTTTAAAAACAAAACAAAACAAAACAAACTACAGTAAAATCCAAACATTGTAACAGCCTGAAATTCTTCCAGGGTTTTCTAATTATAAATCTGCTATTAGTGCTGGCTCCGCCACTAACAAAGCAGCAATACATTAGGACCTTCTAACATTTCTGAGAGAAAGCTTCCCATGGCACTGAAGATGAATAGTCTGCTTCATGTCCCAGAGAAACAAATGACATCATAATTCTGAAGGAACATCACCATCTCTCTTCCATCCCTACACCTTCAATTCCATTCTCATTCCTTTTCCCTAACCCAACACCCTCCTGATCATTTAATTAAAGGGTTAAAACTTTCAGCCCTAGCCCCTACCTAACCTGCAAGGAAGGAAAGGGGGTGAAGCTTAAGCTTATTACCAATAGCTACTGTTACAACTAATCATGTCTATGTAATGAAACCTCCATCAAAAACCTACAAGGACAGGTGAATTGAACCTGGCCCCTCAGGGTTTGCAAGCAAGCACCTTTAACAGATGAGCCAGCTCTACAGGCCCTCTTTGACAATGTTTGGATTTCTTTAATAGTCTTGGATTTTTTGGTCTTCTGAATGCCAACTATTTAGCATACAAGTCCACATAATAAGTGAAAAATGAGCATTTTTAGCTCTTAGCAGTTCAGTAAATCATTGAATTTGCTGTTCAATATAAGCTTCAGTACTTCAACAGAAAGAGAATTTGTTTCTCAAATTTCTGACCCATCGGCACACCAGGGGAAGTCCAATGGGCCTGGCCAATTCTGGTACAGGTACTGAAGGGGGACATGGCAGAATTTTCAAACAAGAATTCATTTACGTTTGTTAACAGTACTTGCTAGCAATTCTAAACAACATCAGTGATAAAATACTCCTCCCTTCCAGAACAGACAATCCCTTTCCTGGTCAATTAACCTACTCATGTTTAAAAAAAAATCAGTTTTTAAAAGTATGGAGCAGAAAAGATGGGATGGCACTGAACAAAAAGTCCATCTCACACAGTATGCATAGGCACTGTTTTTTAATTTCAGAGACAGATGTACAGACCTATTATCAGACCAAAGCATAAAATGTGTATCTGTAGCAGTTTAAAAGCCACCAGGAGTGAACAAAGACTTGACTAAAGTGGCATAACACTACAGAAAGAGAATGAGAGAGAGCGAGCAAGAGAGAGAGAGAGAGAGAGAGAGAGAGAGAGAGAGAGAGAGAGAGAGAGAGAGAACACGAACCAGACTAGGAGCCCTAAATTCTGGGGTTTTAATTTGTACTTTTAAGCATGTTTTGTGATCTTGAAAAAAATCACTTTTCTTTAAAAAGATAAAAGACATAATATATGTGAAAATGCTTTCTTGTTAATATAAAAGCTATTTAGCTAATTTTTCAGGCATATTTATATAATGTAAATGTGAGAAAGTATAGATTATACCCTGGAAACAAGATAAAAATTATTTGGTGTCATTTCTACTACAACTAAATTTCTCAGCAAGTCAAACAGGATCCATAATTTCACTGCTTTAACTATTTTTATTTTTCTTTTTTTCCAATCCTCATTTTTTAAAATGCAGCAGCAACTACTATTTCAACATCCTAAAAAAAAAGGTTCAAAGGAAAATATAATTTGGGAACTCTCAGAAGTTTCGCCAATCACCAGATCAGGAATGATGCCTCTCTACGGGGTCTTATAAGAATAAAAGGAACATTTTCGTCAGTAGCAGCTACAAGCCAGGTAGTTAAGTATGCATTTTATTGAATTTCTTTACAACTTCAAAAATATAAAGCATGTCATATGAAGGATAATTCCCTTGTTGGAATCAAATCATTAGAAATAAATCACTATAGTCCTACTAAAAAGAGCTGAGTGAGGACAAAAGCTTTGGTCAATATGGTAACTTGCTGTATTTTATTTTCTCATGTGAACTCGCTGGTATGGTATATAAGAGGTTCTATAGTTCTCTTTGACCCTAATCTCAAAAAAATGGCAATGAGTGCCAATGCTTCACAATTAATTTATTTCCCAAGTGTGGAAAGTAAGATTTCTCTACAGATTACGGAAAATGATGTCTTGGCAATGTGGTGATTAGATTTGTGATTTTACTTAAGTACTTATAATCATAAGAACACTTAGTATGATTGTTGATTTTGAATGTCAACTTGACTGGGCAATGGGATACTCAGATATCTGCTCAACAATGCTTTGTGTATCTGACAGTTTCCAGAGAGGAGCATTTGGACTGGTGGACTGAGAAAGGCAGGTGGCTCTCCCCAATGCACATGAGCATCAGCCAATTCACTGAGGAACAAAAACCATGAAGGAATGTTGAAGCAGTTCTCCTCCTACCTGTGATCTCCTCCTGCACTTACAACTCCTGGTTTTGGAGCCTTTAGATTCCTATTGAAATCCACAGTACCAACTTTTGAGCTAGCAAATCTTTAAATTGTACTACAGCTTTCTTAGGTCTCCAACCATGGCAGAGTGTGCGACTTCTCACTCAGGCCTCAGCCTCTATCTCATGAGCTAATACTTCACAGTGAGTCTCTCTCCTCCTCTTCACCAACCCCTATACTTTTTATCTCCTATTGGTTCTAATTCACTATGAGAACTTAATTATTTACTATAGAAACATTATGAAAGAATTTATGTAAGCAAATCATTTATAAATTATTTGTAAATTAGCTACTTCACAGCACATTTGATACTATTTCAAGAGGATTTCAGATGTCTACAATGATAAAAATTTCAAATCCTAAAATAAAAGTAGAAGAGCTAAAATTCAGCAGCTTCCAAAGACATGTAAAATAAGACTTGAAATTATATCAATATGTTTATTTTATGTTTTCCTACTTTCTACTGCCTATTTCTTTTGAGTGTCAATGAACAGAAAGAAAACTCCCTAACACAATTTTTTTCAAAGTTTAGTTGATACATAAGAGATTATGCTTTTAACTCCTCACCCCTGTTTCCATTACCCTGGGGACCCTCTTCAGTGGGGTTATGAGACTCACTTATTCACTGTGGAGTCAGGAAGGCCTCAGTGAGTTCCTATCTCTGGATTGCTGCTTTGATAGGTCCTCATTGATCACCATGTCTGTCACCATCACCCTGGAGCTGGTTGTCAGGTCAGCAGTGAGAGCAGTGTTCATGTCACTGCTTCCTCTGCAATTTCTCCTGGACCCTGGCCGATGTCTAACATAATGTTATAAGAATTCTCTTTAGACATCCACAAATTTAGTGTCTGGAGAAGGTTTGTTCCTCATGTATCCTCTCATGGTAAAAGGGACAGAAGAGATAACAAGAGATTTACTCCTTCAAGTAAGCACAAGCAAGCAATTGTATGCAACTGTATGTATGTAATGCAGTTGTACACAGGTAGAATTTTTAAGCACGCTCTTGTCTGTAATATTTACATGTTCAGAAGTCACGCATCTGGCATTCTACATAAATGTAGGTTCTCACCTCAACTAATATTTCATGTGGATATATTTGGCTTTTTATAAAATACCTCAAAATTCTCTTCAAAAGATGGTTAGTTACTATGGGCATGAGGCTATTGTGGTTCAGAATAAATTTACATAACCATTAGAAAAATTTTTAAGCCTGTAAAAATGTGAAACTTATTTATCTGATCCCTAACATGGCCATGGATGCAATAAAAACCTAGGGACTACAAGACAATCCAAAATGATTCAGATCCCAGAACAGGATTATAAAACAAATGCAATGGCATCTTCAAAATGTGATGTTTATAAAGTGAATTTTTAAAACATTCTGGATGCAGAGAATATACTGTAAGAATGTAGTATAACTTATTACCCAACATCTTATCCAAATGAGAGAAAAGTATGTTCTGAAGTCAAATATGTAACTTTAGGCACTTCCCTAGGTGCTAAGGAATCCTGCCCACAAAGAACTCAGTCTGTTAGGATAGGGAGATACAAACTGAAACAAAGAAAAAAAGTATGTTTCATAGGTAATGCAAGAAACGTGTTCAGACTAGCGAGTACTCAGGTCATTTGACCATTTTTGTCTCATTTTTGTAGACAAACTATTCTATCTTTTCTCCTTTTTTCAACTGAGATATAAATATCATGACATAACTTTTAATATATATGGTAAAGAACTAGAATTGCTCAGAAGCTCCAAACATCAAGAAATAAATAATAACAGAGAAGTGTGGAATTTCATGGTTTGAACAGAGAAATATCACACTGGGTCCTATATTTTATGTTAGTTAAATTAATATTAATGGAAAAGAATAAAATAATAAGTAGTAAGAACTGGACAGGCCATTTGACTATGATTTAATCTACCTACTAAATTTAATCTAATTTATTCTATGACTTAATCTTTTTTATTACTGCAATCCCTCTCCCCACAGCTCACACAGGCACACGGATTGATCATCACCTACTCTGTTCTGGCAAATGCAGTGGTCCTAAGCACTTCAAATATGTCTAGCCCAAACTTGGATGTAGTCTAAAAGGGAAAGATCACACTGAACTTCTAAGACTTTGTATGAATACATAGAGATATAAAGAACATAAAATACTCATTGCAAGTTGAAATCATATTCTTAATATATTGGGTGAAATAAACTTCATTACTAAAGTTTAAAGACTTCATATTTCTTTCCAGCACAGATGAACAGATAACCAATAAAACCTCAGAGATACAGAACACCATTAGAACTTCTGAGGAAGGAATGCTAAACTCAATTTTGGACACATGGAGTTTGAGATGCAGGAAAAGTCTAAAGCTCAGAGGATGGTCTGGTCTGTGACCCTGGGTATTACTATTAGGTGAGTTTTACCTGAAACCATGCGTGCTTACTGTCAATAGTAATAGGCTGAAGATAGAACTTTGTAGAATATTATTTATTTCAATAAGCAGATGGAAGAAAAATGCCCATGAAGGAAAATCAGATGGAATGAATGAAAAATAAGAGAAATGATACCCCACATATTATGTAGTCAAAGCAGAAGAGCATCTCATGGAGCTGGGGTGAAAGAAGGGGTTCAGTACACAGACTCGAGTCCTAACAGGGAATGAAGGTATTCAGGCAATATAGAGGGTTCATTTGGAAGAAACCTCATCTTTAATGGTCTCTAGTTTTGTAGTGCTGGAGACAGGCCAGGGTCTTCACATGTAGACAAGTGCATGTGAACTATGAACTATGTCTGAACTGAACTATGTCTGAAGCTTCTCCTTACAGAACTTTTTGACACACAAGCATACAAAGACACACATGCATATATTCATCCAAAAAAAACCCTTAAAAGTTTAAGATGAGAACAGACATATACACAAATGAGGAAAAATTACTAGTGGTTAAAAAGAGAATACTTTAGAAAAACAATTGTATCTGAGGATAAAGGGATGGTTAAGAAAGCTTTAGGGGGTTAAGCTAACCTTGAAGACACATCATGAAAATGTATTGGCTTTGAAGGGAGATCAGAACATGGCAATCAAACAGAAATAGCAGAGTGCACGTGCATGCCAATAAAGGCCACTCTATGTCCACCTCAGGTTTAGCTGGAAAGTGCCAGATGAACAGAAGAACCTAACTGATAAACAAACTCAAACTAGTTAATCTGGCCACCTTCACACAGCTAGATGACAGAACTGAGAATGGCCTCCAGGCCACCACTGACAGCAGCTCTAATCACTCCTACCCCAGAAAACAACTTTTCCAGGACGTCTAGATGTACTTTGTACACATGCCATAAGGAATTTGCTTTTTATTGTCTGCAGCCAAGAGAACAGAGAGTTCCAGTGAATGACATCAGAGAGCTGGCTGACCATCAATGGTGATAAGAAGAGACAAGGAGATGAATGTCTTAATATGGCTACTGATAAGAGAGATGAGAGAGAGAGAGAGAGAGAGAGAGAGAGAGAGAGAGAGAGAGAGAGAGAGAGAGAGAGAGAGAGAGAACATTAGGCTGTGGCTTCAGGAAAGTTTATGGAAACTCTGGTTGTAGATGAGTTTACAGGTATTAACAGTCAACTTAAAATCTGTCCATTTACTTCATGAAGACAGAAATGGAAATTTTTCCCTTTTTGTTGGGGGAAATTAACTATCATATACAACTGCCTTAAGAGAAAAGGAAAAATTCCAGTTGAAAAAAAAAGCAACTCATGACCCATATTAACTGTTATCAACAATCTGGGATGACAGGAAATACACCATCAGCTAATCACGTCATAGCACGAGTAAAAAATCCCAGGAGTTAATGATAAAACAATAAATGTGAAATATTTAACAGATGAAGAATGAACTTACAACCTTTCCTACATTAACACTCACTATGGCATTTCCTGTAGCTGTAACTTCCTAAAAAATAACAAGTCAGAAAAGCGTGACTGTGTTTATACACAAACACCCCTCTATTTCTCACAAAATACCTTCCCATCTAAGAAAAAATTCTTTATTGTGGGACAACACTCAAAATAAAATTTAATTTTCAAAACATGTTTTTGTATACTGACTTATCTACAAACAGAACAGGGGGAGCAGCCTCACATGGCATCCACGATCAACAAAGCCTGATTTCAACTACTCCCCAGGTTCAGAAACAGAGCATTCACACACCAGGTAGGGGCCTGTCTATGCAGTGTTCAGTCATGACTCTGTCCTGTGCCAAAAGTAATCACTATTCCAACTTGCAAAACTATGTATTAGTTTTGCCTGTTTCTTAAATTTATAAAAATGGAATTATATAGTATGTACTCTTCTGTATCCATTTCTTTCAGGGTGTTTGAGAGATAGGCTTAGGCTACTAAATGTAGTGGTGGCCTGTCAATTTTCAGTGCAGATAATCTACCATGTTGGATTCTGATGAACAGAACCATCAGTTCTAGCTTTTATTTACTGTCAACAACTGTGGTAAGAACATCAATGTGTATGATATTTGGTATATGTATATACATGCTTCTGATAAGTATACTTCTAGAAAGAATTCTTATTCTTATCAGAATCTATTCTAATAGAGTCTGCCAAATGGGTTTTTTGTTTGTTTGTTTTTTTCACTGCTGAGGATCAAACCCAAGCAACATCCCCAGCCCTCCAAACAATAAGTGCATACATCCCTGTGTACTTGTAACAGTTCATTCAAGTCTCTAAGTGTTCCTCATTCTACCAGCACCTGGTGGTGCGGGTCTTTTCAGTATCAGCCCCTGTAGAGGGCAATGGTGGGATCTCCTGGTTCTATCTGAACTTTTCTGAAGACTGACACTGATAATCACTCCAATATCTAATAGGCACCTGCAGATCTGTGAGGCAACTGCTCAAGTCTGCCTGTTTCCTACTGCTTTACCATCATGTTTACCTTACTGACTGCAAGAGCTCAGGCTACATCAGGGGGTGGCAAATCATTTCTGTAAAAAGCCAGGCAGGAAATATTTTAGACTTTGTGGGCCTGGGAGTTTCTGCCACCTACTCAACACCTGTAGAGTAGCATCAAAGTAGCCCAAGTCTATATATACATATGCATATACATATACATATACAGACATAGACATATATACATATACAAGTTTAACTGAATATCAATGAAACTATAGGCAACCAATGTGAGTCACGTAAAATTTTCACATGCCACAAAATCATCTTCTGATTTTTTTTAATTACTTAAAAATGTATGTCAATTGCATTTTGCTTCAGTCTGTTCCACAAGCTGTAGTTTGCCAAAATCTGGTATGGATAAAAAGACTTTTGCCAAGTAATAAATAAGTCTTTCTAGGGGCTTATTAAAATTGTTAAAGAGCCAACTTCGGAATGCTGAAACTTTGTTTTGAATGCTTGTATTTCATTAATTTTTGTTCTTGTCACTTTTTTCTATTTTCTTTGGTTTAAATTTATCTCTTTTAGCTTAGGTTAATACTGATTTTTAAGAAATATTTTTATTTATTTGCAAGGAGAGAGAGAGAATGAGTGAGCGATCATGGGCATGCCAGGGCCTTTTGCCACTGCAAATGAACTCCGGATGCATGTGCCACTTTGTACATCTGGATTTACGTGGGAACTGAGGAATTATTGAACCTGAAGCATCAGACTTTGAAAGCAAGCTCCTTTAACCACTGAGCCATCTCCCCAAACCCCTAAATCACTGATTTTTGAGTTTCTTTCCATATGCATGTATGTATGTATATATGATACTTAAGACTATAAATGTATGTATATATTTAGACTATAAATTACCCTCCAGTCATCCCAGAAGTTTCAATCGTTCCTATCTGCATTAGTTCATAATGTTTTTTAATTTTTGTTTCTTCTTTTCTGACCCATAGGTTATTTAAAAATGATTTATTTAATATATTTCCAAGCACTAAGATAATTTATTTGTTCTATACACTATCATACGAATGTCTGTACCTTTTTTTAGCAGTGCTGGGGTTGAAGTCAGGACCTTATGCATGCTAGGTAAGCACTCTACCACTAAACACCTCCAGCTACACAAATATCAATTAGATCAAAACCGTTACTTGGCGGCTCAGCTGCTCTGCACTCTACGTCTTCATGGTTTTACTCTGCATTTTTTTTCCTGTGGGCTTTTGTCTGGACCTCTTAATGACTGAGTGTGACCACTATGGTTGCGTGCACCTACTATAAGCACATCAATTTTTGCTTTTCATATTTTGAGATTATGAGGTACATAATATGAGGTAGGAGGGCTGCTACAAGATCAAGGTTAGCCTAGTATACAAAATGAAATCTTAGTTCAACAACATCTAAATGTTTTTCATTTAAATTTTTTTGTTTTATTTTGTTTTTTGAGGTAGGGTCTCACTGTAGCCCAGGCTGACCTGGAATTCAATCTGTAGTCTCAGGGTGGCCTTGAATTCACAGCAATCATCCTTACCTCTGCCTCCCAAGTGCTGGGATTAAAGGTGTGCACCACCACACCTGGCTTATTTTTAATTTAAAAAACTTTTAATTAAACAAAACTCATATATATATATATATGTTTTGATGTATATAAATATTATAGAATGGCTAACTTTAACATTATCTCACATAAGTTTTTTGAGGTCAAAACATTTAAAATCTATTTTCTTAACCTTTAACATTGTAACCATTCTGTACTCTGTTTCTTTGAGTTTAACATTTTTAGACTCCAGATATAATCAGATCAGGTACAATTTATCTTTCTGTGCTTATTTTACTTAGAATAATGTCCTGCAGGTTCATCCTTTTGTTACAGAGTGAATTTCCATCGCATTGTTGCCATTCATACAGAACTGATAAACACTTAAGTTCACTTCATGTCTTGGCCATTGGAATAGTGCTTCATTGACCATGGAATCCAGTTATCTAATTTCCCATGGATACAGGGCCACAGAGGAATTCCGGACCACAAGTAGTTTCCGTTTAGGCTTCTGATGATCCTTCACACTGCTGTGTTGCACCCATTTGCTTTCCCAACCTTGGGACATAAGAGTTCCCTTTTCTCCACATCCTGTCAAAAAACTTTGTTGTCTTTTTGATAATAGCTATCCTAACAGGTGTGAGGTGAGACCTCACTGAGATTAGAATTTTAATTTCTTTGGTTATTAGCAATGTTGAACAATTTTTCATATTCCTATTAGTCATTTCTATGTCTCTTGAAAATGTTTTTTTCATGTCTTTTGCTGATATTTAAGAATTGGACTGTTTTCTTATTACTGAATTGAGTTCCTTATCTATTTTGGATATTAACCCCTTATTAGAGGTATGACATGCAAACATTTTCTCTCTTCCATATGCTGTCTCTTCACTCCTTTATACAGCTTTTCAGCTGGATGCAATCCTGTCCACCTTATTTATACATAAACTTTTACATACCTTGTACTGCAAGTTCTGCTTGAGCTTCAATTGTCTCATTTCCATTATCAGCTATGCAGAAGTAAGTCCCTGCATCCTCCTCAGTGACATCACTGATCTCCAAGCTACCACCTGCCAGCAAGACCAACCTTTCAGAGCTGTATAAAAGAAAATATTCATATAATTCAACATGAGGAAAATAATACCTGAGAAATACTTCATGTAATATAAAAAAATTTCAACAGTTGCATTATGGATGGCTACAAATGGACTCAGATTAACATATCAGAATTCAATTTCAATTTGCCTTGCTTATATTTCATATGAGCAAATACACATCAAATGTCACAATCTCTGGCACTCTAGCTATTTCCAAAGGGATATCACTTTTGTGACCAATTCCACTTTCCTCAGCCTATCCCATCTCCCTACTCTGTCCAACTTTGGGGAAATTATGTAATTTTGAATCTGGAATCAATCTGAGACTGACTAGCACAGTGGTGCCAGACTGAGATTACAAACAGGAAGAAAAATCAAGAGGGCAAAATGTCAGACCACAAACAGTAAGTCAGGAGATGACAGTACTGCCTGAAAGTTTCCTATGGTAGCTCAGCTAGAATAGGAAGGTAACAGAATGGGACGGAAAAGAGAGAGACAGCTGCCAGAGTAGCTCCCTGGGTGTGGTGCTGCGTACACATCAGCCACCATCATGCCACTAACATAGATGTTGATGAACACTTATCCAACTCTACAGAGTGATAGATATCTATTTAAATAAAAACTAAAATAATCCTATAACAGTGGAAGAAATCACAAATTAATATTTTTATGATATGGTGAACAAGTTTAGTTATCTGGAGAATTACAAACTAAAGCTACAGATTTGGCATAATAGGTCATATGATTCTAAGTAACTACAACTATATAATTAAAGCTGCTACTTAAAAGTCACTTTCAGAGACAACATAAATGTAAAATATAGTACTAAATAATACAGTATTATAGTAAATAGACACATGGTTATTCTCTTTTTAAACTAATTTTCGTGGGCTAGATTTTTCTTCCAAATTGTGATATTGTAACACTTAATAAGCTTGACAAAAAGACTTTCAATTATAACTTGGCTTTTCATATAGAACTCTTCTGTAGAGAAGATTCAGAGGAAATGACCAGTATCTACATTTATAATTCTCATTCTAAGTATATAAAATACAAGTTGGGCCTAAATTTTAGTACATCTGATAAACTTAGGCGTTGATCTTCCAGAATTTGATAAACAAAAGTGAGTTTCTAGATACGACCGAAAAAAGGGATCAGATTTGACAATGTCTTCAAGAAATAATACTCAACAAGGGCATGTTAAACTTCATCAAGTGACCTTCTTATCAACCATCTCAATAATATAATCACTTCAATTCCAACTCGGCAGGAAGGTACAGAGAAGCAGGGCAATGCAGAGTGATGATGGAACAGAGGCCACCATGACCACCAGGCATTTGGGTGGGTGCCGGGAATCTCAACTCAGGTTCTCATACTTGTATGGGAAGATACTTTATCCACTGACACATCTCCCCAGCCCGTTAGAGCACTTTTGAAAAATGATGTAATTAAATGATTATACTAATTTTTCCCTGATATTTGGCATCAGAGTACTAATACAGCAGTAGTCAATCTCAGTGGGGTTGACTTTGCTCCTTTAAAGGAAGCCTTGGAAGAAGACTGCTTTTTGATTGACAGAATTCACTCAGCTCACTCTGATTTCTTAAATAAAAATCATTTTCTCTATACTTTGTTTATATTGTCAAAATGTCTTTGTATGATGATAAAATATAAAAGTTTTAAAATAATTTCAGCTTTCTTACTCCTTACTGATAAAGATGGTTCTAAAATTTCAGTTAGAAAAATTTTTAATTTTCTTTCGAAGTCTAAATGGTTCACATAATATTTATCTAGAAAGAAAATTAGGAAGGAAGCAAAATGTTGGTGAAAGTTGGTAAGCAGGTGAATATTTAAAAGGAAGTCATGTGATACTGGAGGTATCATCAGTGTGGCTCAAGGAAAGGTAAGGAACAATCTGCCTGCATTCCAACCATGAAGGCTGACCACCAGCTGATAGGACAAACATCCATTCCCATGTCTTGGCTATGAACCACATACAGTAAGACTGCTCACTTCTGATTTATTCAAGTTGGAAACACAAGGCCTGCTCAGTCCAAATCAAATGATCACTAATCACATCGGGTTAGGAACAGCTGAAATGTGGCCAGTATGATTGAGGAACTCGACTAAAAATTTTAAAACATTTATTTACTTATTTGCAGGGAGGGAGAAGGAGAGAGAGGGAGAGAGAGAGAGAGAGAGAGAGAGAGAACATGCCAGGGCCTCCAGCCACTGCAAACAAACTCCAGATGCATGCACCACTTTATACACCTGGCTTTACATGGGTACTGGGAAATTGGGTACTTAGGCTTTGCAGGCAAATACCTTAACTGCTGAGCCATTTCTCCAGCCCAATTCAATTTTAATGTATAAGCAACAGTAGTGTAAAATACTCTCCACTAAATACAAATGATTCTTTTGATGTAACTATATTTCACTCTAAGCAGTATAAAATTATACTGTTATAGTTGTAATGCACACACTTTTTAGCATGGCTACCAGAAAACTTCAATTTACACATGTGGCAGGCATTACATTTTTACTGGACAACACTGCTGTAGAAAAGAGGTCCTCAACTGAGGATGATTTCACTACTCTGGGAGCATCTGCAAGATTTAGATGTATTTTTGGTTATCACAACTTGAACATGGTTTTGGCATCTACTGGGTAGAGGCCAGGAATGCCCAACATCTACACTGAGTGAGGCAGCTCTGTGTCGGAAACAAAACATACTAAACTACTATAGCATCACCACCATCCCAGTTTTCCTGTGAGAATACAAGGGAAGAAAGCATCCATTAAATAAGGAGGAAACAAGAGACAGAGAATGCTTTCATGGAAGATGCATACCTTGTAAACGCAGCAAAAAGCTGGTATTATTGAAACACACTGAAGCTTCAGAAGGAACAAATGGAATAGTATCTCTGCCTGCGAGCAGGTTTTTCTTTAAGTACCCTAATTATCTACAGCATAGAAATGTGTCTCAGGAATGACATATGAACACTGTACTATTTTTTTAAGTAGTCTTTTTTAAATTAATCAACAGTCCCAAATAAGATTAGATCAAGTTTCAAGCTAAAACTGAAAGGGGCTTTTTGGCACACAACATTTACCTTTCTATGTCAAGTGCCTCCTCGTTCTTAATCCATCTAATGGCTGGTGTAGGAAGTCCTGAGGCAACGCATGGGAACACTGCGCTCTGACCCACGACTCTGACCATGGAAGAAGGTCGCATCAAAAATAACAAGTTTGGCGTTTCCTCAGCATCTAAAAGGAATTTAAATAGGAGAATCATTACTAAAGGAAAAAGCACTCCAACACTTTAATCATGAAGAATGGCTAATTCCTTTTCAATCTGTGGCTTTATATAACAAAATAAGCAAAAGTGACACAAGAAAATTCCACTGAAATTAGTAAACATTTCCCAAATAATTTTGATATGCAAAGCACTATGCTAGGCTCTTCTGAGTTTTAAAGATGTGTAGGTTAAAAGGGTTCCAGACTTACTCATCAAGTGAGGGAGCCCTGACATGAACCCTTTTTACAATACGACCTACAGAGGAGAGCCTGAGCAAGCTCAGTAACCAGGACACTCTCCCTGCTCACAGGATCTAAGGGACCTCCTTGCCTTTCCTGTGCCCGTTATTTCTGAAAATCTTTCTGAGTTCCATCTTTGTGTTTATTAGCCAGTTGATTTTACAATGTAGCAATGATCTAGTAACCACTGTATTTGTGCATCTATGATTCGGACATTAAAATTAATATAGTTGTCACTCATGGACACGTGACAAGGCCACACTCATTGGTAAGTAAGGTAAAGATCTCTAATAAGGTAATGTGAACGTTCAGTTTTGAGATAAAAAGAGCACTCTCAAGCAGAGATGCAACATATGTCATTAAAAGATGTTCTAGAGTCATGGTAACAACAGAACTGCCTTTAAACTCATCTAGTCAATTAAGGATTGTTTTGTAGCCATGGTGACAAGTTGACACCACCTAATAGATTAATGGCAATTTACTTCAGTGAAAATGCTGTTGAAAGTCAACCAAAGAGCAGCAAGCTTAAGCTTTCAAAATCAGACAACCAAAAGGAGAAACCGCTGGCTTCTCCAGGCTGCTACTAACCTGCTCCCCACTCCCACAGGCTTCTAGGACTGACATCAACTCACCTCTGCCTCTTAACCAACACAATCCAAAGCAATGCTTTCTTAAGAACTCTGTGGGAGATCAGTCATTAGCTCCAGAAGACAAGCAAGTGGAGCTTACTTGCTACAGTAAGTCACGTGTCCAGCACTTTGCTCTTGCTTCAGATACTGAGTTGTGATCTCAGGCTTTGATACTGTAGACCTTGTTTCTTTGCCTTATGTTAAGCGAGTCAGGAAGCAGCTTAGAGGCTGTTACCATGTAGCAACAGTTCCTTTTTTCCCCACTTGCCATTACTTAGGTTTGTTTAATCAAATTTTGATAGAATTAATTCAACAAATTCATAACAAAGATTTGCTGCCTCCTGTGTAGAAACCCTTCATGGCAGCTCACAAAGTGTCCCTGCTCTCCTGGAAATGGTGTCCTAGGGAGGACAATAAGTAAAGAGTTTTTAGGTAAAAAGGAGGAGGAAAGAAGAAGCACTGAGTATGGAAATGGAAGACTGTCATATTCAAGATAGACCAACTACTTAATAAAATGATATTGGAGTAGAGAGGAAAGATGGGATTCCAGGCAGAGAAGATGCCAAAGAGAGAGGCTCTATGAGCACAAGGTGGTCACAATGACAAGAGAGAGGACAAGGATGGAGAAGGAATGAGACCCAAGAGAGGGAAGAGGCATTATGACTATAAAAAGCCTCACAGGCCAAGAACCAACTATGAATGCCATGGGAAACCATTAGGGAGTTGGAACAAAGGTTCCTGTTTTTAAAAATAAATGTGACTTCTTAGAATACATTAGGACAGGAATGGCATGGGCAGGAATGATGGGAAAGAAAAGTGTTGCTTTTAAGAAATAAGTTCAAGGTCCAGCAGGAACACCTTCAAAAGTCATAGTTTATAACACTAGTCTTTTCTGCATGTCAGGCAGGGGTTATAAGTGTGCCTATGGAGCAGTCATGTATTCTTTAAAAATATAAACAAAGCATCTCTGCCCCAAAACCTAACTATATTCATAGCAGCAAGAGGCTGGAGGGACCGCAGTAAGCTATAAATGAGAAAGCAGGAGTAAGGAGTAGCTACACAGCTGGAAAAGAATACACTAAGATGATTGTCAGGAACTGTGGTGAGGGCAGAGATGATGAAAAGACAAAAAAGAATGAAAAAGCAGCTAAGTCTACATTAAAAGGAGAACACCATGGAGAGCCAAGAACTCTGGTTTGCCAGTGCTTCCATATTAAGTTGCCACCTAACCAGTCTCTTCTATGAATTATCTTGAGCAAGTCTCTTTTATTCTTCAAGTAAAAAAGAGCTAACTAAAAAAGTATCTTATTATGGGAAGGGAGAGAACAGAAGGCTGACAAAATACACAGGGTTATCTGGGCAAGGTGGTACAGACCTGTTATCTCAGCACTTGAGAGATGGAAACAGGAGGATCAGAAGTTCAAGATCATCCTTGGCGAAAGTGAGCTTGAGACTAGTTTGATATACATGAGACCCTGCCTCAAAAAACAACCAATCAGCCAGGTGTGGTGGTGCATACCTTTAATCCCAGCACTCAGGAGGCAGAGGTAAGAAGATCACCTCGAGTTCAAGACCACCCTGAGACTACATAGTGAATTCTAGGTCAACCTGGGCTAGAGTGAGATTCTACCTCAAAAAAAAAAAAAAAATCAATCAGTCAAGATATAAGGCTAATCCTCCTGCCTCAGCCTCCTAAGTGGTGGGAACACAGGTATGTTTCACCATTCTCCACTTACTTGATAAATCACATTTCCTTCTTCTTACCCCTTTAAAAAATGGAAACATTACACTGACAGTAATGTCACACACCACATGATAATAGTGTTTATTAAGAAAAATTATAACAGAACAATTTTACTCGCTTATCAACACAAACCCAGCAGTGCTTACGGTAAGTTCATACCTGGAAGAACTTTTAACTCGGCTTCATCGCTATACTTTGGTGGCCCACCACTTTCAACCACACAGCGATAGAGTCCCCCGTCTCCTTCAGTAACATTGCTGATAACCAGCGTTCCACTTGGAAGTTTGACAACTCTGTCATCCAGAAGAAGAGGCTGTCTGTTCTGTTCCCACCTCACAAATGGGACCAAATCTGCATTAACTTCACAATTCAGAATGGCACTATTCCCAACATAAACGGAGGAAGGTTCTGGTTGGCTGGTAAATCTCGGAAGACCTGGACAATTAAAAAAAAATTAGACGTCATTAATTATTACTTTAAAATATATTCATGAATAGCCTGGAGAAATGACTCAGTGGTTTAGGCACTTGCTTACAAAGCCCAAGGCCCAGTTCGATTTCTCAATACCTATGTAAAGCCAGATGCACAGAGTAGCACATGCATCTGGAGTTTGTTTACAGCAACAGGAGGCCCAGAAGCGGCCCTCCTCTGCCCTGCTTGCAAATAAATATTTTTTAAAAATAGTCATGGAGGCCATAACCACAGCTCATGTGGCCACAACATAGGGTAGAATCAGGGTCAAGGAGATGGTCTATGGTTTGGAAAATTGACTACATAAATATACAGAGCAAATAAGTAAATACATTAAGGCTAACAAGTCAGATTCCTCACAGTTAGAAAATCAAGATGCAGAGGTAGAAAGAATAAGGGTAGAATAAATGTTATGGTATTTATGCAGGATAAGGTACTCATATAAACTTATAGGTTTTATATAACTACAATTATAAACATTTAAAGTTATAATAAAAGTATGTGTGAAGATGTATACATTTCATATATAGCCAGTTTATATACATTATTATTCTCAAAAAAAACCCTATATATTCCCTAGCCCTGTACATAGAGGGCTGAAAATTACTGTCACTCCAGTAGCAGTAAGTGAAAAAAATCAGATTTCAAGACTTTATCTTGATTTCTTTCTCTCCCTCTTTTTTTTTTACTTATTTGCACATGTGTGCATGAGCATGCAGGCACACCAAGGTCTCTTGCTGTATACACCTGACTTTACACGGCTTCTGGGGAACTGAACCTGGCCACTAGGCTTTGCAAGTGTCTTTAACTGCTGAGCCATCTCCCCAACCCCCCTCCACCTTTACTTTGATTTCTAAATATCATTCTCCATTATAAAGAACCAGTGCTTCTTGGAGTAGTGGCTGACTCTAGGAGTGGGGTAGGAAAAGTATAAGATGAAGAAGGCTCCTTACTTTATGGCATAAGATGGTTTTCTAAATCTAAAGATATAATGAAGGAACTATTCAATCAATAATGAATGCATACATTTCAAAAAGAGAATTCAAAACTGAAGGGAGGTTCTTCTGGCTAAATATAAGATAACAGCACTAATTAATCATCACCCACTAAACACAAATCTGTTAGTCCACACAATGTTCATACACAATGGAGCAGAAGGTAAAGATCTATTACAGAGAGATGACAGAATTAGGAAAAAATCACCATTCGGTAACCACTGCAGTAATAATTGATCAGGCAAGAATCCTCAATGGATGTTAGAACTAGAAGGTGAAAATCGGATAAGGAACAGCATATTTACAAAGTATCTCTTCCCAGCATACTAGTAGTTATCAAAGCATGCCTAATAAATGGTTCAGTAGAGAATGTTGCATAAACCACCTTAAGTAACAAGATTAGTATTCCATGCTTCAGGAATGCACACTGAGAGCACTGCATTACTTCCGTAGTATTTCTCCCCCAAATGTAAAATCTGGATCAGAGGAAAATCCAAGTCAAAATTAGACAAGGAAAAAGTGAGGGCCTGCTGCATATCCCAAGAGCATAAGAGATACAACTGCTAAGTGACACATAAAAAAAAGACAGGAACTAAAACAAGCAGAGTAAGGTTTCTGCTTTTCTTTTTTGCTGCAGAAAACACTAGAAACAACCAGTGAAATCTAAATGGAATGGAAGTATTGTATTAAGATTAATGTCCTGATGACGATGAACGTCTGTGGTTATTTAGGAGAATGCCTCTGTTTTCAGGAATATACACTGACATGCTAGGTAGAGGTATGATGTTAACAACTGGGAAATCTGGAAGGTATATAGAGATGCATGAGATTTCTTGGTTCTATCCTAACAACTATTTCTGAAATTGCTTCAAAATAGACTGTTAACCAAAAACTGTGGCTCTAAATACTCTAAGATAGCACACAACATAGTGGCTAAGGGCACCAGCCACTGGAGTCCCAAACCTGAATTTAAATCTAACTCTCCTTTCCATGGCTATATAAAGTGTGATGAGTTATTTGACATCTAAGCTTCAGTTCCTCTATCAGTTAAATAAAAACAACAGGCCTCATAAAAAAATTCATATAATATATTGCCTAGTATAATATAAATACTAAACTAGCTACTATTATCTCCATCTTAAAAATGAGTTTGACGTGCTCAGAACACAATAAAATGTTGCTTTAAAGATAAGGAAACAAGTTGTGAGGAACAATTCTGAGTTTTCTACTGTTATGATGATGAATTAATTCAAATAACAACACATAGTTTTTCTTGCTTTGCTGCAAGTTTTCCCTTAATTTTATTTCAAGGTGATTCTTAAAGGAAAGAAATAAAGATAAAATTATCCAAACATCTATTTAGCAAGAAACCAGGAAATCAGGGAAAGGAGGATTAACTAAGATAAACATAGAATCTAAAAAAACTTAAAAAGAATTGGTTTGGCTTGTTTTTTAAAAGAAAAACAAACAAACAAACAAAACAAACACCACTGCCTCCTAAGGTCTCATGAAAATGAGCAGGAATAAACCCTCAACAACATGCAAGCAAGAAATTTCAGTTTCTGACTAGAGAAAGCAGATGGAGAAACTGGTAAGTGACATACCGAGGCAGAGAATGCCTCGGCATCCTGTGTTCTGTTGCCTCTGGAGAACCAGTGGAGAAAGAGTCATAGCTTTAAGTATTTGGCTCCGAAGACAAAACGAGCCATCTTCTGGATGAATATGCCCACACACTGTGCAGTGAGCATGAGATCAGAAACTAAAACCCAAAAGAAGGAGAGAGTTCCCTTCTCACATACAGCATTTCATCAAGGTGAGTGTAAACAGAGGACTTAGAGAAAATGTCACTTTTACAATATGGTCCTTCAAAAATAAAACTACTTCAGGGCTGGGCATGGTGGTGCATGACTTTAATCCCAGCACTTGGGAGGCAGAGGTAGGAAGACTGCTGTAAATTCGAGGCCAGGCTGGGACTACAAAATGAATTCCAAGTCAGCCTGGGCTAAAGTGAGACCCTACCTCAAAAACAAACAAACAAAAAGAAGCTACTTTATCTGTAAAGAAATCTCAGGAATGCTGGTGTTTCTTACAAAATGGGCTCACTTAGGAAACATCTTATCCTCTGCTTGTCCAGCCCATGGCCCACAGGTCACACTTGACTGAGGAGAGCTATGAATGCGGTCCAACACAAAATCATAAACTTACTTAAAATATTCTGAGACCTTTTGTAACTCATTTGTGTGGTCTCAGGTGTATTTTGTAAATGACAATGTCATATCATATTTTTAAAGTTGGGACATGCCTGCCGGATATAAATGTCTACTTATCTAGTAAACAGACATCTAGTCAATGTCCATTAGTTGGCTGAGACATAAAGGAACCTTAATTGTCTTGACTAAACATTACAAAGCCATACTAGACGGGTATGCTGGGTGAGATGAAAAGCCATTAGAGTGACACAATTTTCCTACATAATTTCCTCTGCCATTTCCAAGCTAAAGGAAGGGAAAAAAAACCACTCGATAGTACTGATATCAACTTTGAGCCAGACAAGTGGAAAAGTACTATTTACTCTGTACAGCAGTAAGCAAATCCTAAAGTAGTCCATACATACCAGTGTATGCACAACTGACGTGTTAAATGACTTATTACCAAATAAATGAAAACTCCAGGATAATACCACTCTTATTTAGATTTAGTCTTTACAAAAATTGAAAATACATGTAAATTACTTAACAAAACCTACCTGCTACTGTGAGCTTGGCTGTTCTGCTGACAATTGTGCCGAGACTTTCAAGAGTAGCAACACACTGATAGGAACCTTCATCGGGTTTATTGTGCTTGGAATGCACCACACTGCTGATGAATAAAGATCCGTCTGGGAGAAGCTGGCGGCGGTCATCTGACACTAAGTTTAAAAAAGTTCCATCTTTTTTCCATTCAATTTTCGGAGAAGGCTCAGAATATGCAGAACAGTTCAATATCACAGAAGAGCCTCTTGTTGCGAGTGTATCGACTGGCTCCACCAGAAAATAAAATGGAGTGAATGTTCGAATGCTGGGTCCTACAAAAATAGAGAAAAAGAAAAACTAAGCAAAATTTACTTTTAAGAAAATATAACATGTGTAAAGTTATGATTAAATGGCTGTTCTTTGAATTGTCTTGAAAAATTTACTTCATACTATAAACCAAAATCTGACTCATTTAGAACATCTTTAAAAAAATATTTGAGACAAGCCCTATTAGATAATATGAGTATCTATTCAAAGTTTTACTTGAATATCCCACAATAGGTTTTACAAGTGTTTAAAAGTAGAGTGTATTCCAAATGAAATTTTCTAAAGAGCATAAAGGAGGCATAAAATATATTTTTGTTAATAAGGTATCTAATTAGCTTCTTATAGTCCTTTTTTAAATGCAATACACATGCTTTTGCCAATTTTTAGTGGATTGCTTATCTGTTAACTTATAATCAATCTTTAGTCATAAATATATACACCAGCATACAATACACACACACACACACACACACACACACACACACACACAAAATTCAAATTATTTTATATCCAAAAAAAGTCTTAGGACAAAAGTTTTAGCCAGGCGTGGTGGCACACGCCTTTAATCCCAGCACTGGGGAGGCAGAGGTAGGAGGATTGCCATGAGTTCAGGGCCACCCTGAGACTACATAGTTAATTCCAGGTCAGCCTGGACTAGAGAGAGACCCTACCTCGAAAAACCAAAAAAAAAAAAAAAAAAAAAGTTTTGCCATTTAAAAATTACCATAAAAAGCCAAGCATAGTGGTGCACACTTGTAATCTTAGCATTTAAAAGATGAAGGTAGATGCAAAAGTTCAAGTATACCAGGCCAGCCAGAGCTATGAGTCACAAAAAATAAAACCCAAAGATCACTGTAATAATTTACAGTTTAAAATGCTACTCTGAGTGGGCTGGAGAGATGGCTCAACAGTTAAGGCACTTGCCTCCAGTGCCTAAGGCCCCAGGTTCAATTCCCCAGGACCCACAAGGTGGTGACTCTGGTGCATATTCTCTCTCTCTCTCTCTCTCTCTCTCTCTCTCTCTCTCTCTGTCTCTATCTCTGCTTGAAAAATGAAGAAATAAAATATTTAAAATTCTACTCTGCCTTGCCTTTTATTTTTTTTTTAATTTAAAAATCCATGCCTATATTCCCTACCCTTCAAGCTGTTCATTTATTATTATTTATTTTGGGGAGATGTGGTCTCATGTAGCCCAGGCTGGACTTAAACTTCTGATCCTCCTGCCTCAACCTCCCAACTGCTGAGATTACAGCATGTGCCTCCACACCCAGCCAAGCTCGGCTTAAATATCACTTTCTCAGAAGGGCTAATAGACCCTGGTACCAAAGCAAGGTTAGTTCACCCTGACATAGCAAGCATGGCATGTACTCTGGCTCCCCAAATACTTGTAACAACTTGTTTGTTCAGGCAGATCCACCTTGTTTGTTCAGGAGATCCTAGGCTTTCTTGGCTCTTATTATTTGTTTTCTCAGTTTTTTTTCCCCCTCAAGAATGTCCTAGGCTAAAAGAAATCCCTAACACTGAATTTATAAAAGTTATGTTCAAAAACTAATATTTAAGTCTTAACAAGTTAGTAATCTTTTGACAAAATAATGGGCATAAAATAAAAAACAAAACTAACCACAATTAGTATGGGATCATATTATTGGACATTCTGCATCTTCTCAAATTTAGGAGTTAGAATGAATACTGCCAAACCCATTTCCTGCTCCACACTGATTTTTACACGGCACTTGCTTTTTAATCACAGCCATCAAAAAGCCATCACAGCCATGAAATCAAGGTGGCAAAAGCATGTTACAAACTGTCTTGAGCTACATGTCTGCACAGTGTCCAGCAGATGTTGCTGTTTCTCTACAAAGTTTGAAATACCCCAGGGAGGTCTGAGTGCCTTGGGTATGTCTCCAAATACAGTTTGTGAACTGCTGGCTAAAATCTATAGTGCCAGTGTTTTTATAACCCTGTCCTCAGTATCCACCTAGTGCAGTGGATACCATCGACCTCTGGACTACCTGATACAAAGAGATTTAGAGTATTAACGAGATCAGTTTCCATCCTAATTGTAGCCAAATATCTCTTCTATGCTAAGCCTTAGTAACAGATGTTTTATAAATTGTGGTGAGCTTCTAAAAAATTATATAGGAGAACAAAGAAAAAGGTCAAAAGGACGCAAAATAATATGCAGAACAAAAGGAAGGGCCTCCCCTTATTAGCTGTCAATACTAATGAAGCTGTGATAATAAACAACCACAGCTCAGAAACAAGTGAGAAAAAGAGCCACGAAACAGACACTTAAAGTCAAAAACAGACATGTCCATATGTGACAATTTGAAATACAGATGACATTTTAATTGGGAAAAAGAATCGACAAATGTTACTAAGATGATTGGTTGTTTACATGGGGGGGGGTGAGATGCCTACCCACAGTGTATGATAATAATCAACATTTATGTTACTATGGAGTAAACATTGCTCTAAACATGTTCTACGGTTACAGCACTCATTTATGAGTCGCACATTAGCCCTAGTACCATCTCCACTTTACAGAGGAAAACTGAAGCACAGAAAGGCTGGGCAGGCATGGAGGGCTCATATTTGTGCTTCTAGCATTCAGGAGGCTGAAGTAAGCAGATCACCATAAGCTCAAAGCCAACCTGGGCTAGAGTAAGACCCTGTCTCAACAAAAGGATGGGAGGAAGGGAGTAGGGGAAGAGGGAGGTTGATTAAGTCATGTGTCAACATTCACACAGGTAAGGACATCATTAAGTCTGAAACCTCAACCAACATATTATAGCGTCAATGAGTACATGTAAAAATTCATTCCAGACATTGACTCCTTAGCTGACTTTGTACAAAAATACTTCTTCTCAGTCCCGATTCTCCATCCACTTCTCTCTGTGTAATATTTGTTTACTGAGGCCAGAGTTGCTGGACAAATTATTTTCAAATAAGCTTAATGATCCTGTCTAGTATCTCCTGCATTCCCACATCTCTGTGGAAATTTCTCACTTCTTAATAGAATAGCTCTCACTTCTTGATAGACTATCCCTCACTTTTTGATGGAATACTTCACACCTCTTGATAGAATTCCATCTTATGAAAGGAAAATATCCACAGGGAACTTCTTTCCGTTGCAAGCACCATCCCCATAAATATCAACAAATCACATCACTCACTGTACATCTTATGAAGCTAATAACTATAAAACCCTCACATATGCAGTTTGAATACCAGAAGAAATCTCTGTTCTTTTGCTGGAAAAAGTTCAAAGTTTAACAATAGCAGAAATGTGGAACAAGCATTGTTATAAACTTACAAATGTAAGCACTCTGTGTAATTTTTTTCATTATAAGAGAATGATCTCATTATAAACTAAGAGAACACTGTCAGGACTTCCTATTTCCTTACTCCTCATGTTACTTCCAGCCAGCAAACATATCCCAAGGCCTCCATTTCCAAATCCCACTTTTCATCTGCCCTGATTCTTTGGTGTTTGCTGTCACCACATAGTTTACACTCTCCTCTCAATTTATGGCTAGCTTTTAAAAAATGAAATGTTGAAATAATTTAACATTCAAAGAACTTCTCTAAATACATCCATGCTATCAATTACAAGCAGACAACAGTTAAGAGATGACAAAATTTCTCTCTCCTTTTACTACATAACTACCCTGGCTCCAAGACTCAGTTCTCTCTACTCAGCACAGTTAATTCTTTCAAAGAATGACTTTGAAAGAATCATCTTTTCTATTTTCTAATCTTACAGAATTCTTTTCCGGGGTAATATATGTAATTAACCATTAATATTATTTAGATCATTTCATCTGATTAACCTGCATGTTCAAAAAATTCATGGTATACAAACTATACCACCAAATATGGAATGGACATCAATTTCTAATCAAAAATGGAATCTGAAATTCTTGTTCAGGATTACACTGTACTATAGGAAAATTCTAGTGAAATTCAATTGTCCAATGAGAAATCACAGTGTATTAATCATTCTTCTAACTAATAGACCTATTTCCTCAATAATGCCCCAAAATTAAACATATCTGAATTTGGCCTGGAGAGACAGCTTAGTGGTTGATTGAGTATGCTTCCTACCCAAGCATGAGGGACTAAAACTGCCCAAGGCCCAATCTGCAGTTCCCATGCAAACAGTCCCACAATGGGGAGCAGAGACCAGGAAATCACTCAAGCTCTTAAAAAACAGTAAACTCTGGTATCAGTAAGAGACCCCCAACTCAAAATGAGAAGGGACAGAAGATAAAGAGCCGGACAGCCAGACACAGGACATTATGCTCTGGCCACTGTAGGTGAACATCACCCCCTCCTGCCACAGGCAAATGCATGGAGCACTGCGAAGGCACATACCCATGCATACACCACACACACACACGCACACATGCACACACACATACACAAATACATTAGACACATGCACATACACACACATAAATCAAAATATCTGAATTCATTTATTCAGCAAGTGCTTTCCTTTTCTTCAGTTTTCAGTCTTTCTCCTTCCTTGCTCATACCCTCACATTCACCCTTAAGAGTGTGTGTGGGGGGGAACGATGGGAAAGTGAAGTTGGACAGACACCGCCAAAGGGTGCTACATGGGCACATATACCACACACATGCAAAACAAAATAAATAAAAACATAAGTAGATTTGAGTACACATTAGATTTAGAATGTACTCACAAAAATGCGAAGACCTAATCATTTGTAAGCTGATTTATATACTGTTTAGAAAATACTCATTTAATAAAATATGCTAAAAAAATGAATCCCATCTTTTTCTTTTTAACTTTTTGCTTTTGTAATATTCTATCTAGAAAATTTTAAATTGTGTGTTAGGGAGCTGAAGAGATGGCCCAGCAGTTAAAGGTACTTGCTTACAAAGCCTGACGACTGGGTTCAATACCCCTGTACCCAAGTAAAGTCAAATGCACAAAGTGGTGCATGCATCTGGAGTTTGTTTACAGTGACAGGAGGCACTGGTGTGCCATACTCACACATACACACTCTCTCAAATATTTTTTTTAAATTATGCTTTAGATTCGTGCTATTTCTACTGAGATAGCCCAACACTAGAACACATTTTTGTTCATTGCCATACTTCAAAACAATTGCACTTCCTAAAGAAAAAAAAGTTGTATTATTTCTGCAAAGGGTATAAAAATATGGAATCACAGGGCCGGGCATGGTGGCACATGCCTTTAATCCCAGCACTCGGGAGGCAGAGGTAGGAGGATCACCATGAGTTCAAGGCCTCCCTGAGACTACATTGTGAATTCCAGGTCAGCCTGGACTAGAGCGAGACCCTACTTCGAAAAACAAAAAAAAAACAACAAAAAAATGGAATCATGACAGAAGATATAGGATCAAAGTGACACTTTCTCTTAGATGTCAAATGTAAATGGCTGGTCTATGAGCTAAACAATACATATTGAAGGGCTTTTTAGCCACCAACAGCATGCTCTTTCACACCTATCCAGAGATGTGTTTAGAATCTAAACATTTTAAAAACTTTTAATTAAAAGCTGCAGTAATATTTTATTCACCATTAATATTTCACACCACTGAAGGAAAGGTTGCTAGAGACAGATCATACACTTTTTAGTGTCATCCACAAGTTAGTTATTAATTACTCCTTTCACAACAGACTGATCTGGAAGTCAACGTCTAAGTGATCAGTATCAGTATTACCACGAGGGGGACAATCTGCCATCACATCGTCCTGGAGGGAGGCAATAAGCATGTGGTATTCTTGCCAGTGTCTAGCCTAAATCCAAACATGAAGAAGTCATTGAACAAAACCAGAATGTGAAACGGTGTACAAACAACTGCTCCCAATTCTTAATGAGAAGTCCACATCATGCAAAGCAAGAGGGCTGTCCAAAGAGAGAGGCAGTGAACAAAGCACTGTGATGAGCACACTATGACTGGATTCTGAGCTATGAACTATACTTGCAGACTAGAGGGGAAGATTTTAAATTTGGGGTACATTAGATAATATCTTTTCTTAGATATGTTTAATGATGGTATTGCTATACAGGAGAGTGTTTTTACTCTGCATTATTAAGATGTCAAGATGGGCTGGAGAGATGGCTCAGCAGGTAAAGGCTCTGGCTTGCAAAGCCTGATGGCCTGGATTCAATTCTCCAGTAGGGATGAAAAGCCAGATGCACAAAGTGGCACGTGTGACTGGCATTTGCTAGCAGGGGCAGAGGCCCTAGTTTCCCCCTCCTTGTCTACCTCTGTGTGTGTGTGTGTGTGTGTGTGTGTGTGTGTGTGTGTGTGTGCATGCTCACACGCCATGCATTCCTCTATCTTTCAAATAAATAAAAATATTTAAAATGTCAAAAGAAAATACTACATTGGATTGTCTAAGCATTTACAATTCACCAGAAACCTGCAGCATACTGCATAAAGTTTTAGGCATAAAAACTCAAAATTGTACACCTCCATCTAGAAAAACAATCCCTTTACCCTAACAGAAACTGAACAGTTATTTGATTCCTTCCTTTCCTGTTGATTCTTTAAATTATTTCACACAGTTACAATGTGTTCCCTTATTACAAATGTAAAATATTTTATGTGAATGTTTGTGTGGGGGGCTATGTGTGTGTTCAGGTGCAAGTGTATGCATATGTGGAGACCAGAGGACAACGTTGGGTGTCATTCTGGTGTCATTCCTCAGAAAAACCATCCCCTTTTTTATTTGTTTATTTTAAGGAAGGGCCTCCTCCTAGCCTACGCTGACCTGGAATTCACTCTGTAGTCTTAGGTTGGCCTCAAACTCAACAGCCATCCTCCCAAGTGCTGGTACTAACGCATGTGCCACCACGCCCAGCTTGGTCCACCTTTTTCTGAGATGGTATTTCACTGGCCTGGAGCTCAGCAATGAGGATAGACCTGCTGGCTATAGAGCCCCAGGGAGCTGGTGGCCTATACCTCCCAGCGCTGGGATTACAGGAACCTGCCACAATGCCTGGCATTTTTATGTGGCTTCTGAAAAGTCAACTCAGGTCCTTATACTTGCCAGGCAAGACCTTTACCAACTCAGCTATCTTTTCAGCCTCTAAAATCCTTTTCTGATTAAGTTAGTATAGGTTTCTGATGCTTTCAATAAAAAAATTTTAATTGATACTATCATAGACTTTTCCCTATATTTAACATCACATTTTCATATGATTAAACATTTATAAATTAATAAAGGGCTCCAAATATTCAATTTCACAGTCTATAACATATTGACTACCAAATCAAATCTAAGCACTCTAAGGAGAGCAGTCCTTTACAAAAGACAATGAATGTGACCTATCTTTTATTTACTTAATAATAACAATTTATTCTAGTGCTATGTAGTTCAGCCCTAATATTTATTTTTCTATAGCTAAGCAAATTTTTACTTCTCACTGTTCTAATAACTTTTGATTGTAACTGCTGTGGTTCAGGGAAAATAAATAAACTAAGAAGAATAAGGTATATTCAAAGGCTCTGAACAAATAATGTACTTGCCACAAATCACTAGGTCCAAAAATAAAAAGCATACAACATCTTTTAAAAGCTAAACTGCAAGACCTTAAACCAGTAACAACAGAATCTAAGATTTCAAGACTTGAAGGGACCTCTAAAACTTACATGCTTATTAAAAAAAAATAAGGATCTGCTATGTACAGATGCAAACCAAAAGCAAGTTTCATTGGTTGTTTATTGTTTCTTGCTCACCCAACCTGCCTCCATCCCTGTAAGCTGGAGGAGAACAGGAGCCCTACATGCACATATTGAGTATCATGTGCTAAGCATCTAAGTGAAAGACAGACTTAAGGTATAGGTGACACATAATGACCACAGCACACACAGACAGTGACAGGAGTCATGACCGTACACACTGTCAATACAGAGAGAGGCCACTGGTCTAGAGTCAGGGAGGACTTGCCCACAAACTGATGAGAAGCCTTGAGAAGAAGCTAGCCAGAGAAGAGCAGAATGCACCCAGTCAGAGGAATAGCAGGGGCAGAGGTCTAGAAACCAAAGCTGACAATGGAAGGAAAGTATTCAAAGACACTCAGAAACGATTAGGCAGGTGCAAGGTCTAGTGGGTTCTTATACAAAGTTAAGTTTGAAGTTGTGAAGCTTGCTTGACAAGGACTGGAATGGCTTTAAAATGTGAAGTGAAGACTGAATTTTTTATTGAAAGGCTCATCCTTGCTACACACAGATGTGTGCATGCATGCGCACACACAAAGATTAGTTTGACAAGAATAAGACTAAGTCTGTATAACCAGTTAAGAAGCCATGCAGAATCAAAGCTGAAACCCAATGCCTTCTGTTTAGGATACTATTAGACTATCAGAATGGCCTATTTGAGGCTTATGTTAGGATGGAACTCAATAAGGGTAGAAGTGAGGGTTAGTTTTTCTGAAGAAATTGGAGAGAACTAACAAATCTGACAGTGGCTGTACTGCTGACCACAGGCTCAGAAAAATGGAGCCACAGCCATGAACTGGAAACCTCTGAAACTGTGAGTCAAAATAAATTGGCCCACTTTCACACTCTACTTTACAGGTATTTGCCACAGTGACAAATTGTCTTACTGACAGGTGGGGACCAAATTCTGCAAAAGAATGACAAGAGACAGGAAGAGAAAAAAAAGCCACAGGGTAAAAGGAACATGGTACAGCAGAAGCCAGGGGACTATCTCAAGGATGATGACTGCTGAGAGTAAAACATGGCATACCTCATTCATTAGACACCCACCAAGAAGGTCCCTGAGGGCACAGGCAAGAACCACAGCAGTGGAATATATATATATGAAATAGGGCAGTGAGCCTGGAGATAGCACTGAATCTGGAAAGCTGGTTCCCTACACAGCACTCAGAGTACAGGTAAGGTAACCTGCATTTAGAGAAATTCAAATATGAGAATGTGGTTTTGTAAAGGAAAGTAGGCACCTAAAATTGAATTTTTCCAGGCAGATGAGTTGAAGGTGACAATGAAGTAAGAGGATAACAGCAAATGACTGTGTATGGGACCTACGGATGCTGTGTATGGGACCTACGGATGCTGTGTACGGATCCTACGGATGCTGTGTATGGGACCTACGGATGCTGTGCATGGATCCTACGGATGCTGTGTATGGGACCTACGGATGCTGTGCATGGATCCTACGGATGCTGTGTATGGGACCTACGGATGCTGTGCATGGATCCTACAGATGCTGTGTAAGGGACCTACCGATGCTGTGTATGGGACCTAAGGATGCTGTGTGTGGGACCTATGGATGCTGTGTATGGGACCTACAGATGCTATGCATGGAATCTATGGATGCTGTATGTCAGCATGAGCAGAGGCTGGACATCACCTCTGCCACAGCACTGCAAACAGTGGCAGAAAGGTGTGCCAAAAACTGGCAAGGGGAAGTAGGCTATAACCCCCAGAAACCCACCTCCAACAAGGTTCCAATTTCAAAACTGCCAGCAGCTGGGGATCAAGCATTCAGAGCACATTAAGTTTTTGGGGGACACCTGAATCAAACCACTACAGCTGTGCATGGAATCTAGAAATGCTGTGTATGGAACCTGTGCAGGTAGGGAAGGAGATAAATGGAGTGAACTAAGATGGGTTCAAATGGCACACATGTAATAAGAGAAACCTGGAAGGACAGGAGACTAGAGTAAGACTTGGATGGTTTTAATATTCCAATATTACCGAGCAATGACAAGGGATGGGGTATGGAGGCTAATGCTTGAATTGTCGTAAACAGAATGTTGCTGGAGAAAAGGAAGGTAAGGAACTGAAAACTGATTCCTGGAAAGTTATCTGGTAGCAACTAAAGTGATCCAGAATCACTTCAGACTTGGATAGAAGATGACAAGATCAACACACAATCTCCAGAAAGGAAAATGAACATCAAGTACACCAATGGCAGTGAACGTGAATGAGAGGAGGAGAGAACATAAACTCAGTGGCATATTTTGAAAGCAGAAATTTCATGCGAGTGATTTGTCTGCATTTTAAATTCTTATTATTTTTTGTTTGATTTTTAAGGTAGGGTCTCACTCTAGCCCAGGCTGACCTGGAATTCACTTTGTAGTCTCAGGGTGGTCTTGAACTCACAATGATCCTCCTACTCTGCTGGGATTAAAGGTGAGCACCACCATTTTCAGCTTCTTTCACATTTTCAAAAGTTATTTTTCCATTGTTCTTCAATAGTCAGAGAGCTAATGTTGCTCTAAATATCACTAATAGCATACCTTCTATTGGTAAACATTGCAGACTTTATTAAAGTATACCACCATATGTGTACAACTGTTATCAAGTTCATCCAAAAAAAAAAAAACCTTCTGAGTAAAGATGTGTTAATTCTTGAACACAGAAAGCAAACAACACATCAATACCTTAATGAAAGCTTTGCTGCCAGCAGCTTTCCTAACAAGTAATGCTTATGAAACCCTGTAAGACAATCTAACAACTCAAACACATGCAAATGAGAACACAAGACTGAGAAATCTTAGTAATGAATCTTATCAAAGCCATTTTCTACAAAGAAGAGTGTGCACGGGCAAACTCTCAATCCAAAATGAGATAATTCAGAAAAATTCATCATAGTCTCTCAAGAGTCTATAGACTGGGTTCTAGAATACTTCAACTGTATGTTTATTGATGAAAATAACTGAACTCAATAGCTCGTTAATGCAATCCTGCATTATTGAGTGGTCATTCAGCCATAGATTTCATTCATTGATTGAGCTTTTTAATCTCCTAATAAAACGTAAAATAATCTTGAGAGAAAGGAGAAGATAGGGAAGAAACTCTAAAACCCAAGAAACATGTTAATAGTACCTGAAGGATAAGATACCAGCCCTTGAATATACACAATGAGATTATCTATAATAATCAAAGCAGTAGTAAGTGCATTTCTAGGAGAAAAGTCAAGCTTTCCACAATACTTAGCCTATCAGTTTTACACAAATAGAGTATTAGTTACTAAAATGAAGTGCAAAAACCCTTACGCATGTGAAAAGACGCTCAATCTCATAATAAGAGAAATGGAAATGAAAACTAGTGAGGGGCTGGAGAGACGGCTCAGTGAGTAAAGCACTTGCCACACAACATGAGGCCCAGCATTCAGATCCTCAGCTCCCCCGTAAATACCAGGTGGATATGGTGGCCCACCTGTAACTCCAGTGCTCGGGAGGTAGAAACAGGGGATCCCCAGGGCAAAGCTATCGAGCAAGACTAACCGAATTGGCAAACCCTGGGTTCAACCTCAGTAAGTAAGATGGAGAGCAATCAAGGAAGAGATCTGATATTAACGACTGTCCTCCACATGCACAGGCCCACATGCACACCACACACACATGCAGAAATAAACAACATCAAGGTAGCACTTCTTGTCTAACACAACAACAAAAATCTAAAAGTCAAACAGTCACTAGGTAGACAAACTGCCTTGTCTAGTCAAGGTAGCTGATGGGAATACAAACTGGAATACTTGCTACAAAAGAAAATTTGTAAGCTTAAGCACAATTACATGTGCATTACCCTGTGCCAAGGCAATCCCGTATCTATGAAGCTATACCAAAGGTACACTGGTCAAAACACTAAACTATGGGGCTGAAGAGATGGCTTAGCGGCTAAGGCGTTTGCCTGCAATGTAGAAGGACCAGAGTTCGATTCCCCAGTGCCCATATACAGCCAGATGCACAAGAGGGCGCATGTGTCTGGAGTTCATCTGCAGTGGCTTGGAGGCCCTGGTGCGCCCATATTCTCTGTCTGCCTCTCTCTCTCTCTCTCTCTCTCTCTCTCTCTC
>PVHP010002073.1:0-95597 GCA_004024765.1 Zapus hudsonius
TGAAGAGATGGCTTAGCGGTTAAGGCGTTTTCCTGCAATGCAGAAGGACCAGAGTTCAATTCCCCAGTGCCCATATAAAGCCAGATGCACAAGAGGCTGTCTGGAGGCCCTGGTGTGCCCATTCTCTCTCTGCCTCTCTCTCTCCCTCTCCCTCTCTCCTCTTTCTCTCTCTCAAATAAATAAATAAAATATTTAAAAATAAATTCTTGTCTGCTAATGCTGTCAAACCATTCATTTGGGCAGTCTCTTGAGTAACCTTAAGTGTGGATCATGTACCTGGTGTTGTGGGTTGTGTCTTGGTAAGAACATTAGTGTTGGTTGATGGTTGTACTTTTGTCAGGATGATCATTTTCTTGAAAGAGCGATACATTTTAAACCAGGCCCTCTCACATTGAAGCTGAAAACTGAGGGAGGAAAAGCCAATCTCACCCAAGAGTGAGGTGTGGTATGAGGAGACATCACAGCTGAGACTGAGAGAAACTGACCTTCTAGAGCCCATATGCCATGGGATTATGCTTAATTTTACATGGAATAGAAAACCATTGAGAGGATTTCAAAGAATATTTTTATTTATTTGCAAGTAGAGAGAGAGAAAGAGACTAAGCATGATAGGACCTCCCAACTGCAAATGAGACCGAGAAAAACATCAATGTCAATAGACATGTCAGGGCCTATCGCACTTTGTGCATCTGGCTTTATGTGGGCGCTGGGGGATTGAACTCAGGCCATGGGGCTTTGCAAGCAAGCACCTTTAACTGCTGAGCCATGTCCCCAGCCCCCACAGGGAATTTTAATGAGTGGAGTAATGTGTCCTGTATTTTAGATTGGTAAGCTCTGATCTGAAGATGGCCATCCAGGAGGTGGTGGCAGTGGTCAGGTGAGGGATGATAGGAGTAGACACTGCTACACTGATATGAAATATGAGCATTAAGAAGTTACAGCACATTTTAGGGTGGGGATAAGTCAGGACCTGGAACCAGGGGAAGCTCTCTGGTTAAAGGCTGAAAAGCCTTTTGACTACATTCAGACTGACCTCTGTGTGCAAGGATTTATGGGAGTCCCACCACCAGTCCAATTTTCACTAACTTTTAAATGGAAAAAAATATTACTGTTGAGTCTTTTTTCCTCTAAGTTGACTGTCTAGTGGAGTAAGAAATAGAGTCAGGAGGAGGGAGGGAGGATAGGAAAGGCTATCTTGTTGCTTAAGAAGTTAGAATTAAAAAGAGGATTCCCATGTGCAAGAAAACATAGCTTTATAAACAATGTGAACACATAAAAGGCATTGTGTTGGCAAAACTGTGTAAAAACAATAGCTGCTAATTTCACACCCCTTGGGATGAGGCAGTATAAACCTGCTTTTGCTTTAGATAACAGAGTTGTCTCCACCAGCCCAGTGTGCACAGAGCTTTCCCTCGGTCTTCCTGCCACCAGAGGGTTGCCAGGCCAGCCGCCAGTAGGTGTTAGCAAAACCTACCGATTTCAGGCTTAATCTTTTCACCTACCTTTTCTTTTCCGGTAATGTGTTCATTATTTGCTGCGCATTACTCTGTTCTTTGTCTGCAAATGTTTTGTTTCTAATGCAGCTTGCTTTGTGTGGGTGAGATATGGAATGGCACCAAAACCCGGCACCCTGGACGGCCAGGGATTTCCTCCCTGTGACAAAAGAATGCCGTCCTGACTTCAGAGATTGCCTAATCCCAGCTGTTCTGATAATGTAATTAAGGCTGCCTAATGTCTTTAATTTTGCAACCAGTTTGTGTGAAAAGGAGAATTTGGCACTCTGAAGGCTTAAACACTAAATAGCAATCTCAAGACACCTAATTAGAATTCTCTGACATTAAGCTAATTGGTGAAACTGTATTTCAGCAGCTTAACTTCTTTATTAATTTTTTTAGCATTTTCATTGAAAATCAGTTGATGAGCTGTCAGCATTTTTTCCTTAAATATGATTTGCTCAATAGTGCTCCTGTCTGAAGCAAGAAGACCTCAGACTAGCAATAAATACAGTCTCCAGCCTCCCATCCCTTTTCAGTATTTTACTCTTGACCTAAATAATGTGGTTTATTGTGTGAAGTGGCCTTGCAGTTTCTCATTGCTCTGGTAATTCAACAATATTATTTCTTTAAAGTTGAAAATTTAGGAGTGGAGAAGTTTATTCATGCGACAGCTCTGTTGCCCGTACCTCCCTTTCACTTGTTAGTACCAGGGACGTTTTCTTGTATTTGAATTAGGAGGCCATACAACACATTCAGCTGGGATCCCAAAAAACTTTGTCATAATTTGAGACAAAAGTATCTAAGTGGAAGAGACTCGTTAAAAGAGAGCCTGGCTTTTGTGGCTTAGGCTGAGGGCATTTGGTTCTGTTCAGGGTGCTTATTCAAGTTCCTTTTGCCGTTTCCACAGGAAGTGGCTGCAATGGGCTTCTTCATCCCCTCTTGCCCTCTGCACCTGCTTCCATTCCCATGTCCTTTCTTCCCATGAGTCGGACTGAAGAAAGGATTAAGCTCTCAGGGAGGAAGTTTTCTTTTTAGAACACTTTTGACAGTAAATTCAATTCCAAGATCTTGGCTTCTTGGTTAGTAGAGGAGTAGATGGTGTGTCTGGCTTCGGGGAGAAACGTGCACAGTCTGATCCTATTTAGGAAATTCTATTTTCAGTGTTAGAGGAGACTTGTTTTGAATGACATCTTCATTCAGTGTCAACAACAACAAAAATCTACCTACCCATTATAAACAGTCAGGAATATAGCCAATATGAAATTTGGTGAGTCTTCACTGAAATTTTTCACTGAGTGTCCTAATTCCTCTTTAAATAAACAGTTTGAATACAGTACCCTGGTAGTATTTTGATGTTTTGTTAATGAACTCAAATCACAAATGTGTTGAGGTTTTTAGTTCCATAAATAAATGCTCACAAGGGAAAGCATGAATGAGTGAGTTGTACAGGGGTTGGTATTGTAATATCAATTACATGTCCTATTGGAGAGTTATGCCAGCTCTTTATCTGTTGTACTCTGCCTACTTGGCTTTTCCTCTGTGAACTTTATGTTCCTGGCATTCTGCTTATCTGCTGTGGGTCACATGCTTTCCCCATGCAGTGGCTTCAAACAACCACCATTTTCTTAGGGATCTAGAATTCAGGTGCTACTAGGCGATTTGATTTTTCTGTTTCTGTGCTGGTGGAGGCTAGCCAGTGGCATTCTACCTGTGGATTTTAAGGAAGGCTGGAAGGAAGGCCCATCAAGGACACAGCCTCTCTCAGTGTTGTGACATCAGGGTGGCTTCTCACTCCCAGAGTTGGCATTTCCCCATGGACTCTGACTTACACTTGCTCACTCTGTGGGTCAGAGCAGTCACAAGCCCTGCCTAGTAGTTGGTGTGGGCACATGCCCCACAAGGCTCATTGTTTAGAAGGATTTGGCTTATCTGCTTCTCTTCTTTCTGGGAATTACATCCAGTAGCTTAGATTTCTTTCTCTGTTTCATCATCCAGTAAAACTGGGGGTCTCTCTGAGCTCTAGCTTCCTATATGACCCAGATCTTTCCACAGAGTGGCATACCTTTACCTGAAAAGCTTTTTTTGGTTTGTTTTTTTGAGTTAGGGCCTCACTCTAGCCCCAGCTGACCTGACACTCACTCTGTATTCCTAAGTACTAGGATTAAAGGCATGTGCTGCCACACCCAGCCTGAAAAGCTTTTAAAGCAAGAAATGTACAACTCAACTTCCAGTTTCTGTCTGCTAATATCTTCAGAGATTTAGTGCGCTGTCTAGACTCAATCATTGTTATCTGCAGGAGATTCCATCTGTTAGGCACTTCCTGTTCCCTGAGTTGGGAACCAGATCAATCTTAGACTGTGCCCTAACTTCCTATTCTGTCGCATTCATTGGCTTCCATGGCTAAACTGTTTGAAATAGATCACTGTCATTTCATAGCACTTAATTTTTATGTGACTTTTAACATAAATAAAAATGTCAGATATAAGTTATGAAGAGTACAAAAATGAATTTCTGCCCAACTTAAACATGAGATGATTATCAGTATCATTTCATTTACCATTATTCTTTCCTCTTCTTCCCCTAGTCTTATTATTTGCATATTATAAGTTTTGCTTACTTTTAAAATTGATTATTTGTGTGTATGCTTAGGAGTATGTGTATGCTATGTCATGTGAAGGTTAGGGGACGGTGGGGTGTTGGTCCTTTTCGTCCACCTTGTTTTCTACAGGGTCTCTCGTTTTTTGCTGCTGTGAAGGCTAGGTTAGATGCCCACAAGCTCAGGCTTCTTCTGACACACTTGCCATTGAGTTTTGCTTATTTTTGAGGTTTATGAAAATGGATTTATAGCTGGACTTGATGGCTCACACCTTTAGCCCCAGCACTCTGGAGGCTGAGGTAGGAGGGTTGGCGTGAGTTCCAGGTCAGCCTGGGCTAGAGTGAAACCTTGCTGCAAAAAGAAAAGCACAAAGAAAGGAAGAAAGGAGGGAGGGAGGGAAGAAGGAAGGGAGGGAAGAAGGAAGGGAGGGAAGAAGGAAGGAAAAAGAAAAGAAAGACAGACAAAGAAAAACAGGATTTATGCTATATAATTTTCTGCAGCTTTTTTGTTCACTCAACATAGTTTCCAAATTCAGTAATATTATTGCATATCACCATAGTTCCTCTGTTATATTCCATTGTATACAAGTTTGATGTAATGTGATAAATAACTATTTTATCCATTCTGCTAATGAAAAACTTTGTATAGTTTCCTCTTGCTTTTTTTCTATTATATATATTTAAAAATATTTATTTATAAGCAGAGAGACAGAGAGAGAGAGAATTGAGGAGAGAGTATATGGGTGCTCCAGGGTCTCTTATTGCTGTAAGCAAACTCCATATGCATCTGGCTTTATGTGCATACTGGGGAATTGAACCCAGGCCACCAGTCTTTAAAGGAAGCACCTTTAACTGCTGAGCCATCGCTCCAGTCCCTCTTTGCCCTCTTGCTTTTTTTAAAATTATTATCCATAATGAGATACATTTAATGAACAAACAATGAATTGTTATCCCCAGTTCCCCAATGCCCCTCTTCCCTATCCCCAATCAGCTGGATATCCTCCTCCATGGGCAGTCTGCATCAGTCCATGGGGTACGGGTTATGGATATCCTAGCAGTCAGTCCGGTTCCACCAACCTTAGTATGATGTTACTGAGAGGATCAATGTCTCTGGGAGTTCTCCCCCACCATGGCTCTTACAATCTTTCAGCCCCATCTTCCACTCAGTTTCCTGAGTCATGGTGGGTGAGTATTAAGGCTGCTTTATTGTTGAGGTCTTAGGGGTCTCTGTACTTCAGCTTTAGGTTGTGTTGAAAATTGTTGATGTCTGTCTGGCTTATCCTGTGTTAACTGATTGGCTGTGGTTATGGGACTCTTGTTTATCCCACCATTCTCTGCGGGGTTCCATATGGATCCTTCAAGGTATGTCTGGGGTGGCTCATCTCTTGCCAGGATGTCAGCTATCAGCCTGCGGTTCGTTGGTAGGGTTGGATGAGCCACAGCTCTCTCACTGCATTCTGAAAGATACAAACAGAATATTCATTAGAGAGTGAAATCAGTATAGGTTAACTGAGATACACATTTCTGAATTAGCTAGATTCTATCGTTAGTAGCTCTTTGTAAATCACTGGTATAGTGCATCTCTCTTTGGGGGCCCAAGAGTTTGGTTCCCAGTGCATTTCGCCCTGAGTCCCCAGTTCCCGTTAAGGGCTCCCTTTTACTGAGTGAATAATTTGACTGAATTAAAAGCTGTTGATTACCTCCCCCAGGTTTTGGCTCCTCCATTGCACAAGTGTTCCTTTCTTGGTTCACTGTTCTCTCCCAGTAGGAAGTGTGTTCAGCCTACTCATGGCGGTCGACTTTGTTTCATGTCAGTGGTCTCTGTTTACTCCAGCTGTTGTTGACCAGCTTCCTCTGGCAGCTTATGCAGTGCTTTCCAGCACTGCACTAACTACCATCTCTGGGGGTTGGTTACCGTTCTGGACCTTGCAGGGTCTCTCAATGCTGATAGATGGCTTTCTGTGGTTTCTTCAGCAACAAGATCCTACCTCAGGCCTGGGGTTGGCATTCAAGAGCTTTGACAGAATCCTGTCTTGTTTATAGTACCTCATGGTTCAGTTGGTCAACAGCTCAGTGAGGGAAGGAGCCAATGACTGGGATCATGAGTTGCCAGACTGATAATTTTTCACAGGCTTAGACTCTTTCCTGCCCTCTTGCTTTTTTAAAAATTTTTTTTCTCTTTATTTGTGTGTGTGCCCCCCACACATACTAGGGCCTCTTGTTAATGCAAATGAATGCCAGATGCATGTGCTGCTTTTTGTGTATGACTTTATGTGAGTACTGGGGGATTGAACACAGGCCAATAGGCTTTGCAAGCACCTTTAGCTGCTGAACCATCTCCCTAGCCCCAATTTCTTTTTTCTTAAATTAATGTAATTAATATTTTCTGGTTTTCATATGTAAGAGTTTTAATAAGGAGGATTACCTAATCTGGAATCAAGTTAATTCTCCAATTTAACTGGAGGATGTGAAACTAGTTTACCAAGTGTGTGTATATTACATTATAAGTAAATTCCTGAAGCTCTCTGTCCCTGATTTAGTGTTGAGTTTTTGTTTTTGTCTAATGGTTACAGAGTGACATCTCCTGTGGCCTTTTGTGTTTCCTCCAGTCCTCATGAGATTGAGCCCTTTCTGTATGTCTGCTGACCACTCTTATTTCCTCTTTGAAATGCCTGGTTTGCATTTTCCTTATTAATTTCAAGAAGTTTTGTATATTTTTGGATCCTAATTTTTTAAAAATTGTATAGTTTTAAAAATATTTTTATTTATTTGCAAGCAGAGAGAGAGAGAGAGAGAATGAGAGCACCAAGGCTTCCAGCCACTGCAAATGATCTCTAGATGTATGTGCCACTTTGTGTATCTGGCTTAATGTGGGTATTTGGGAATCAAACCTGGATTAGTAGGTTTTGCAGGCAAGTGCCTTAACTGCTGAGCCATATCTCGAGCTCAATCCTGATTTTGTTTTGTTTTGTTTCTCAAGGGAGTATCTTACTCTAGCCCAGGCTGATCTGGAATTCATTCTGTAGTTTCAGGGTGGCCTCGAACTCACAGCAGTCCTCCTGCCTCTGCCTCCCAAGTGCTAGGATTAAAGGTGTGTAGCACCATACCCACCTTCTGATTGTTTTAATCACTTATGTGTGCTATAGTTTATCTTCCCTTAGTCTAACTTTTTTTTTTTTTACTTTATCTTCCCTTAGTCTAACTTTTTTTTTTTTTTACTTTAAGGAATCTTTGTGTGTCTAAAATTGTGGTCCTCTTTATTATCTTCATTTTTTCATAGTTTGTATTTATTTTTTTGTCATGTGTCTTTGGTTTTCCATATGGGTAACTTGGTGTCTCAGTAACACTTGTTATATAGTCTTTTATTTTCTGACTGATCAAAACTCCATCTCTCTGATATAACAGTTTGAATATATGTGTGAATGTTTCTGGGCTCATTTCTATCCATTGGTTAGTTGGCCTGTATATCCATTATTCCCATCACCTTTTTCCTAAAGTGCTTGGATGAGTTTAGATTCTTAACTTGTCATTATAAATCTTAGAATTTATCTGTTAATTTTCATTGAAAATCTTCTAGAAGATTCTAGGAGAGATGACTCAGAGGTTAAAGGCACTTGTTTGCAAAGCCTGATGGCTTGGGTTCAATTCCCCAGTACCACATAAAGCCAGATGTACAAGACGACACATGTATCTGGAGTTTGTTTGCAGTGGCAAGAGTCCCTGGTGAACATATGCTCTCTGTCACTCTCTCTTCCTCTCTTCCTCACTTATTCTCTCTCCCCCCTTGCCTTGTAATAAATAAACCAAGATATTTTTTTAAAAAATTCTTCTAGAGATTTTAGATGGAGTTGTGTTGGAATTACAGATCACATTTGGAGAAAATCATTGATCTTTAAACATCAGTCTTCTTAGCAACAAACAATCTTTTCTTTAGATTTTCTTTCATGTCCTCCAATAAATATTTGTAATTTTCTCTATGAAGGTCTTCAGGATTTTGAGATGTATTTCTACATGTTTTTGATAGATATTTTAAAAAATATTTTATTTATTCATTTTCAAGGAGAGAGAGAGAGAGAGAGAGAGAGAGAGAGAGAGAGAGAGAACACCAGGGCCACCACCTTGTGGGTCTGGCTTATATGGGTACTGGGGAATTGAACCCAGGGCTTTAGGCACTTGAGGCAAGTGCCTTAACCACTGAGCCATCTCTCCAGCCCCGATAGATATCTTTAATAAAAAATTTAATAGGATAGTATTCAAAATTTTACAAAGATAGAATAATCAAATCATCCCATATATTCATCACAAAACTTCTATTATTACTAAGAGAAATTAGTCTCATTCTATCTCTTTTCTCAACTTCCTCCCCATTTCCTACTTCTCAAGTCTGCCCTTCGTCTGTTTATATAAATTTATAGCCATCAAATTAGTTTGCTATCTTAGACATCAAATCATATTTTATGAAGACATAAAATTATCTGAGATAAATTTTTTAATAATCATAGTATCATTTTCATGCCTAAAATTGTAAAAGAATAATTGTTCACTGGCATCAAGGATCCATTGTGTGTCCAGATTTCCCTAATTTCCTTTCAAATGTGGTTACTAATAGGATTGTCTAAATGGGATCTCATCACACTTGTTACATTTGGTTGGTTTGTATTGTTAAATTCTTTTCTATCCTGTGTGTGTGTGTAAGGTAGATACTTCATTCTAAGTGGTTCCCGCATTTTGGGTTCTGCTGATGATATCCTTGTATTAGACTGGGTTCTCCAGAGAAGCAGAACCATTGGGAGATAGTCCAAAAGTAAGCGAACTTGAAGTTCTAACATACATGGAAGGAGCTGACGGTGTCTTAGCTTTAGAAGAGAGCACATTTGTCCTTCCTCTGCCCTTTTGTTCCTTTCAAGCCCTCAGTGGATTGGATAATGCCCACCCACATTGAATGAGGTAGATCTTCTGTACTCAGTTTACTGATTGAAATGCCATTCTCTCCAGATACACACTTTCATAGATGCACTTAGAAATAATGCTTTATCAGTATCCTGGCATCCTATAAACAAGTTAAATTGACACCTAAATTTTATTATCCTAATATTGATACATATTATTTATTTATCTAAGGATAACCAGAGAGTTGATGATGAAAAGTAGTCTTTATTTTTAAAATTCCAGCTACTAAATGCATTAGACTGAAAATATTAGGATATCCCTACTTGAAAAGAACAGAAAGGCAGAATTTCTTATGAGCTGGGAAATAAATTTGTATAATATAAACATCATATCCTAATAATGTTTTGTTTTTGTGGTAATAGGAATGGAACCCAGGGCCTTGTGTGTGCTAGGCAAGCACTGTTACACTGAGCCTTCTCTTTATGCTTTCTTGTGTGTTTTTTTTTCACGAATTTGCATGCCATCCTTGGGCAGGGGCCATGCTAATCTTCTCTGTATCGTTCCAATTTTAGTACATATGCTGCCGAAGCGAGCACTTGCATGTTTTTTATTTATTTATTTGAGAGAGAGAAAGAGAGAGAGAGAGAGAATAGGCATGCTAGGGCCTCCAGCTACTGTAAACAAACTCCAGACACATGCACCACCTTGTGCATTTGGCTTTACAGTGCATACTAGGGAATTGAACCCGGGTTCTTAGGCTTTGCAGACAAGCACTGTAGCTACTGAGCCATCTCTCTAGCACTATTTTTTGTTTTATGACAAGGTCTCATTGTAGCTCAGCTGGCCTTGAGTTTACTGTGTAGCCCAGGCTCAAACTTGGGATTTTCATCTCTGTCTCCAAAGTGTGGGGATTACAGAAATGTGCCACCAGACCTGACTTCTTTATGATGCTTTTTAAAAACAATTTTTAATTAAAAAATTTTAAATTATTTTTTATTTGTGTGTGTGCGCGTGCATATGCACACCAGGGTCTCTTGCCACTGAAAATGAACACCAGACTCATGTGCCACTTTTTGTTTCTGGCTTTACATGGATGTCTGGCAGTCTTTGCAAGCAAGTATCTTAAACATCTGCACCATCTCCCTGGCTCCTTTTTAAAAATTAATTAATTAAAAAAAAAAAGCCGGGCGCCTTTAATCCCAGCACTCGGGAGGCAGAGGTAGGAGGATCACCATGAGTTCAAGGCCACCCTGAGACTACACAGTGAATTCCAGGTCAGCCTGGACTAGAGTGAGACCCTACCTCGAAAAACCAAAAAAAAAATTAATTAATTTAGGGCAGGGTCTCACTGTTGCCCAGGCTGGCCTGGAACTCATGAGGATCTGTCTATCTCTCTCAGCCTTTTGAGTGTTGGAATTGAAGCTGTGTACCACCACACCTGACTCAATGTCTTTTAATTGTGTATGTGCCTCTGTGCATTATGTATCTGAGTTTCTTGTGAGTTGGGAAATAAATTTGGAGGCTAGATGGTTTTGGACCTTTCTGTTTTTGTTTTTTTTCTGGCTGGGACACTTTGTGGATGGTAGGGTTGATTCTTGTCAGGAAAAAAGTGGATGCTCCCAGACATATCCTTCCTCCTGGGAGCATCCCCTTTTTGTGAACTGATCACTGGTTAAGATGCTTAAATCCCCATTCATCAATTTTAAAACATAACTTTTCTTTGGTAGCTTTATTTATTGTCTGTTATTACATTCGATTATGTAAAGTAGGGATATTCTAATCTCATTTTAACACATTTAGTAGCTAAAATTTTAAAAATAATACTTTTCAGCATCATCTATTTGGTTACCCTGAGATAAAATCTACATGTGAAAGGCATGATAAATGCTTGCTAAAATGTTTTTTTTTTTTTTTAAAAAAAAAAAAAACCACAACAGTGTGCAGAATAATGATTAGTGCTCTAGTTTTTTTCCAGAAAACTGTAAAGGTTTTTTGTTTGTTTTCATTCTGAGTATCAGAATAAACAGGAATATCAGCACCTTTCTTAAAATTTTAGAATAGCTTCTCCATTTTTTTTTAAATGATGGATAGGCCAATGGATGACTACTAGCTTTTAATTAGGATTGTATTGAAATCTGTGGATTGATTTGGAGAGAATTAACTTCTAAATACCATGGATATGATGGATCTCTCCTACTAAGATATTTACTAATTCCTTCCAGTAATGTTTTAAAAACAGTTGCTTTTTGCTTATTGGCCTTATTTCTTTCAGGCTTGCAAAACTGACTGTTTCTGGTAGTTTCTGGTAGATGCCTTGGGGTTTTCCCTGTGGACAGGCATGCTATCTTCAAGTAAAGACAGCTTTATTGTCCCCTTTCTCATACTGGTACCCTTTCTTTTCCTTGCTCAGTTGAGCTAAATGCTACCTCCACTGCAGTGCTGAATAGGATTGGTGCGAGTGGACATTCTCTCCGTTCCCAGTTTTGAAAAGAAAGCTTTTCGTTTTCTGTCCCTTCACCTCCCCCTTCTCGTGGGCTGCTGACCTGCTGCACAGAGCTGCAGAATCCTTGGCCCTGGCCTGGTTTCCTGCCCTTCCCCCAGGGAAAGATGGGCTTTGCACTCCACTTCTGCCTTCTGGCATTGCACCTTTTTCTTGGAACCAGTGGCCAGAGCCAGCTGGCCCTCCTCCTGTGGTGGACTGCTGTTTCTTGTTTCTAGTTGCAAGGCTTGTGGGGAGCAAGAGAGACTTCCTCTTCCACTCTCCCAGGCAGATAGCTTTTGCCTTTGCCCCTCTCTTGAGTGCATGTTGCTCTTGCCTTCCAGACTTTGCTAGGCAGAAGGATTTCCTGGCCCTTCCCCAGCTGCTTATAGGTTTTGCTTCATAGACAAGGGAAGTGGATAGAATTTATTTGCTTTGAGGGGTCCTTCCCTGGTTTTCTGCCTTACTCAGTTCTTTTGTGAGCACTCTAGTGTGGGGGGAAGGGGGAAGGATGAGTGTGGATTTTGTTGTGCTTAGGGCTCTGAGGAATTCTAACTTTTCATGGCAGCCTGCAGTTGGTCTTGAAGAAGTACCCAGGCTCATTTCTTATGTCATGGTATCACGTCCTTGTTTTACTTTAAAGTGTTTCCCCAGTTATGAAGTTTAGTTGTGCTGGATTTTGAAACTCATATAAAAGTAATTGTGTCACCTATATTCTTTGATATCTGATTTCTTTTATTCAGTGTCATGTTTTGAAGCCCTAACGATGATTTTGTGGTTTATTTTTATTGTTCATTAATGTTCTATAATGGGAGTATGTGATAGTTACTTTCTTGTTTTGGGACAAAATACCCAGACCAGAAGCAGTTTATGGAAGGAAAGAGTTTAATTTGACTTACAGTTTCAAGGGAAGCTTCTTCGTGACAGAGAAAGCATGGCAGAGTCAACAGCCATGGCATCACATCTTGTCACATCAACTGGGAAGAATATGCAAGAATGGGCTAACTAGCACTTGCTGGGCTATAAGGTCCCAAGCCCCCCCTCCCCCCGCCAGTGACATACCTCCTTCAACAAGGCTCCACCAGCTAAGTCTCAAGTATGAGGCTGTTAGGGTCATTTTACATTTAAACACCACAGAGTCTATCCCAGTTTGTCCACATTTGTTTGTATGTTTACAGTTTTAGCTGCTCGGGTTGTTTACGTGTCCTGGTGCACTTACGCAGATTTCACATTGATGCTCACACTGCCCCTTCCACTGGAACTCTGCCTTGTCTGGGTGATTTGGGCTCTTCTCTAAAACTGCTGAATTCCAAATTTTCTGTTTGTGTTTTAATCAGAGTATTACTGAACCTGCTAGCATTTGAGAGCCAATGCTCTAGAGGATGCAGCCAAGAGAGAAACCAGTGAGGCTGTTTTCTAAGTGGCTGTATGAATTTACATTTTACCTGTGGCACAGGAGAGATCAGATGGCACCATAACTTTAGTGTCCTCAAACTTTTTGTTTTTAATACCTTTGTAAAATTAATATTTGATCATTGAAATCTAAAAATCCCAAGAAATGACTGGTATAAATCAAGTGTCTGTGAATGCTGGGTAGACCTAAGCTTAATCATTGTATCCTTTTCTTTCTAGCTTTTATCTCTTCTTTTTGAAGATTTGTTCAAAAAATTTAATTCTGAAATGAAGAAGATTGCAGACCAAGTGATTCCCAAACAAAGAGCTGCACAGTTCGACGTGGTGAAGCATATGCGCCAGGACCAGATAACCAATGGCATGGTGAACGCCATCTCTACTGTGAGTCTGCAGTCCTTCCTCCAGGACTTTGCTGTCTGTTTGCAAACCCATGCAGTGACATGGAAATGTCAAGGACTCTGTGAATCCATGTCACTCATGAGCACACTGACGTTACATGTATACTCCTTCCTACCTTAAATGGAAAAAAAATCAAGGAGTTCTGCTTTGAAGAATAATCTGAGGTTTTAATGTTCTCTGGAATTTTGTCAATATAGCAAGCTCCCTAGTCAGTTTCCTTTATCCATCAGTTGGCCTTTTGAATAAGATCAAGTATAGAATCATTTAGAAACAAGGAACTGTAGTCTGAAAATATTAAATGGAAAATTCCAGAAATAAAGTTACTGTTTTTTTTGAGGGAGGGACTCACTATAGCCAAAGCTGGCCTCAAACTCACAGTGATCCTCCTAGGTCTACCTTCTGCTAGGATTTGGTTCCTAAGTTTTAAGTAACTTTTATTATTGTTTTCCTTATTTATTATTAGCTATAGTTGTTAATCTACTATGCCTGATTTCTAAATTAAGCTTTACCAAAGATGTGCATGTGTAGAAAGAGCAGCATAGGACTTGAGGGCTCTGCTCTGTCGTGGGATGTCCACTAGGATGAGGAAGGGCCACCATGTGGCTTTGCTGCTAGTTTATATTTCTCCTATCTGTGGGAAAAAATGTATAGAGGGGGAAATCTTTTGCTTTAACTATTAATAGCCATTTTTTAAATGGATACTCTCCCTTTTTTTTTTTGTAATAAAATGGGAATATTTCAGGAAGGTTTATTAGTTGGCAGCTTTTGTCCAAAACAATACAAAAGTGTTTTATTTCACAGAAGTCTTGATAATCTTCAAAGACCTATCAGCTGTTCCTTTGGCACCGAATTGAGTCTCAGCAGCTGCTGTGTATTCAGGGCCTCAGGCTATTCATCAGAGGTTATCAGATAGGTATTTGCTCCCTTTCTTAAAGCAGAGCAACTGTAGGTCTATCGGATGAGGTCTGGCTCACATTTGATATGCCAGATGCAAATTAGTTTTATGGAGGGGATCGTGCCCCAGCAAAGAATAGTGTAGTCTAACACATTGATTCCCAGAACAGTGGCAGAGTAGTGTGGGCTTGATTCAGTGTTTGATGCAGAGATTTACAGTGGATCTATGTGGGCAGCTCTGCAGCACCAGCTACAACCAAAGTGGATGTGTGCCTTCCTCTGTCTTTAAGCACATTAAATTCCCAGGACCAAACTCATTTGAAGTGAGATCCAAATATTTAAAGAAACTCCCCCTCACCTCACCCCCCCCCACCAGAACACATGGCCAATGCATCTCTGGTGATAGGCACTGTTCAGCATCCTTCTTGCTGCCTAAGTAACCCTGCTTTATCTTTCTAATAGAACTGCTTATCATAAGAGTCAGTTCTAGGCCTGCATCAGGTGTGTCCCAGTCAGAGGCACCCAGGAAAGGATCAACCTTTAAAACCCACCCCTTGAATGTTCCCACTAGTGTTTGGAAGGCTATCCAAATTTGTTTTCTCTGTGGAACAATTTTAGACTCCTCTGGTGTTCTCCTCACCCCCCTTTGCCTCACTCCTAAAACACTAGAACGAACTCCTCCTTGGCTGCCCTCCCCGCCCACCTACTTCCGGCTTGCCAGCAGCTGCTACCTTTTCTTTTTTTAAGCTCTGTGTCCACTATTTCTCTACCGTATTTACTCTCATTCTCTGGGCATAAGTCTCAGTCCAAGGATCAAAAGAGCTAACTGAGCAGGCCATATAAGAAGTTAAATTGTGGGATACAGATGTTTGCTTTGTCTCTGCTTTGTAAGGGACAGAGCTCTCTTCCTGAATATAACACTTGTCACAGTATCAAAAACTCAAAAGTTCCAGCATGACAGCTCTTCACTGTAGCAAGACTTTAGCTCAGGCCAGAGTTTCCCTGTAGTCACATATTTTAGTACAAACAGATCACCTCAACTTCTAAAACCATCACAGTTTTCTACAATGAGGTTTTTAAAGTTGGGATCCATAAGTGCTTTCCTGAAATTACATACAAACTTTTGTGTTCTTGGCCCTCTGTTTCTCAAGAAAATATTGATAGCTTTCATCAGGTTCTTAAAGGAGACATGAAGAGCTCTTGTAAATGCAGGTTTTGCTCTTTGGTGTCAGAAAGATAATTGAGTTCTCTTGTTTTTTTGACTTTTTTTTTCAATGCATACTCTTGTGCTGTTAATTCATGTTAGTATCAGTTTATATTCTGGAGACTATTATTTAATGTTTACAACTAATTTAGCTATAGAATAATATGATATACTTAATACATGGGCAATAATTTTAATGTTCAAGATTTATTTACATGAATGGATTTTATTTTTTAAGTTTTTATTATATGTTTAGGTTAGCAAAAGTAAAGTAATGGGTTTTATCATAGCATCTTCATACTAATAACAAATATATTTTAATACTGCCATGATAACAGAGAATATGAGGTAGTATTTCTTAATATTAATGACACGTAAGTTTTAAGCCTAGGGATGAAACTTCATGGTAGAGTATCTTCCTAGCATTGACAAGGCCCTGGGTTTGATCCCAAGCACTACAAATAAAAAATTTTAATTGATTTAAAAATGCAATTTTTAGATTCCTTAGTTAGGTCTGGATTAAGAAACCTATGGTTTATTTATTGTCTAATAACTGCTATCAGAGTCATTTTTCTGTTGCTGTATTTGCCTGTATTAAGACTAACTTTGGAAGGCATCCAATAATAATACATTCCAAAATGAGATTATCTTTTTAAATTTCAATTAGTTTTAACTTAAGGGTATGTAGAAACTACTGTTTTTTTTTAAACTTTTTATTGATAGCTTCCATAATTATAAACCATAAACTATTATGATTCTCTCCCCACCTATCCTTATATCTCTTCCCCTTCTCAATTAGTCTCTCTTTTGTTTTGGTGAAATTACCTTTTCCTCCCATAATTTGTAGGTATTATCAGACACTGCAAAGTCATGAATATCAAGGCCATTTTCTGTCTGGAAGTTTGCATTGTAAGCAGTCATACCCTTCCTTTGGCTCTTAAAATCTTTCTACCACCTCTTCTGCAATAGACCCTGAGCCTCGGGGTGTGATAGAGATGTCCCAGTGCTGAACACTCCACTGTCACTTCTTCTCAGCACTATGGTGTCTTTTGAGTTATCTCAGTCATCACCACCATCTGAAAAAGAGAAACTTCTCAAGCCAAAAGTGAGAGTACCATTATTATATGGATATGCTTTTTTTTTTTTTTTAAAAAAAATGTGCTTATAAGGCAGTTTGGTGGGCTTAATATATGTATTTAGCCAGTTATTCTCCTAGGGTTCATGACTTCCCCTGCCATAGGCTTTTGACTAGGTCTTCAGTACCAGGCATGTATTCTCCTATGGAGTGGGCCTCAAGTCCAATTAGAGAGCAATTGGTTTCTCCCACAATAGACATGCCACTATTCCTTCAGTTGGTCCATTTGGCCTGACTGGCCAGTCTTAAGGTTTGCAATGTCCACTGCTGTTCAGCAGCATTGATGACTTCTCTCTCCTGTCATCAATGCATGCAACCATAGCTTTTTTCAGCTTTCTGTCAGCTGGTTAACAGAGAGGAGGATTCCAGCTCAGCTCCAGCTTGATTTCTCAGTGACCTGCAGCCCAAGCGTATGTGGTCTTCAGCAATAGGGTCTTACCTTCTTATTCTGGTGGGCAACAAAGAGCCTTGGCAATGGCCTGTAATGTTTTGGGAGCCTCAGGAACCTCCCTGGCCAAAAATTCACTGGCTCTGAAGTTTTGCTGCTGGTGTTTTAGTAGTTTTCTTACTTTTCCCAATGGAGGTCTGTGGCTGAACTGGCTTAGTTAGTGTAGGATGAGATCAGGTGACTATTCTGATGTGATGATGCCAGTGCCTTGAAGTACTCAGAGATGGTTCTAGACATAGTTCGAATTCATTCTCTTCTAGAAACCCCTAGCAAGGACCTGGTTGAGTTTGATTTCTACAGTATATCATGGCTGTAATTTCATAAGCAGGCAGTTCCTGGCTCACACCACAGTGACTGCCCAGCATCAAGAAAAATATGAGAGGGCAAGGGGTAATCTTCCATCTTCCATCTCTCTTCAGGGAAATTGGTCTCTAAAGAGATTTAAAATGGACCGCCAGGGTGTGACCCAGGTGCTGTCTCGGTTGTCATATATATCTGCATTGGGCATGATGACAAGGATCTCTTCCCAATTTGAAAAGACAAGAAAAGTGAGTGGTCCTCGCTCCCTGCAGCCATCACAGTGGGGAATGCTCTGCCCTTCAGACACACCTGAAGGAGAGGTAAGGTACCAGACTGTTAGTGGGGTGGTGGTCTGGTCTGGAGTTCTGCTTTGGTTCCGTGCTCTAGGCTATTTCTTCTGTTTTGATTGGCTATTTAGCATGAAGTGCTAATGCAGCTTTTCAAGATTCTATGATCCCAAAGTCAATATGGAAACATTTGGTTTAGTGACTTCCATAAAGAGATGTGTAGTCCATATTACTCTCTCTCTCTCTCTCTCTCTCTCTCTCTCTCTCTCTCTCTTTTTGGGGGGGTTTTTGAGGTAGGGTCTCGCTCTAGTCCAGGCTTACCTGGAATTCACTATGTAGTCTCAGGGTGGTCTTGAACTCATGGTGATCCTCCTACCTCTGCCTCCTGAGTGCTGGGATTAAAGGCGTGCGCCACCATGCCCGGCGAGGGTTTTTTGATTGTATAGAAGATTATACTGTTTTCATTGTGGAATAATTTAAGACATGTGATAAAAACAAAAAATAGTAAAGATTTTCCATAATTCTTCATCTCAATTCCCTGAGTGTGGGCATCTTATATAATCATTGTATCGTTATCAACCTTGAAAAATTAGCATTGATAACAATAGTACAATCTATAGACCATATTCAAGTAAGTTGTCTCACCGGTGCCTTTTTTTCTGATCCAAGATTACACATTACCTTTAGTCACCATGTCTCCTTAGTCTGTTTGGCCTACAACAGTTCTTTAGTCTTTCTTTGCTTTTTCTGACCAAGAAACTTGAGCATTCTGGCCAATCGTTTTACAGAAGGCTTCTCATTTCCAAGCAGAAGTCCTATATTTTTACATAGTCACATTTATTCATGTTTTCTTGTACTAATTTTGTACATTATCATCACAGTGGCCATAATGTTCCAAAGTATGGTAATAACAGTTTATATAGTCAGTTTCTTTTTAAAAATATTTATTTATTTGCAAGCAAGAGAGAGAGAGAGACAGAGAGACAGAGAGAATGGGTATGCTGGGATCTCTACCCACTATGATGCATGTGCCATTTTGTGAATCTGGCTTTATGTGGGTACTGGATAATCAAACCTGGGTCATTAGGCTTTGCAGGCAAGCACCTTAACCACTGAACCATCTCTCCAGCCCCATAACTCATTCTTGAATGATGTTTTATTATGTAGGGAGAGGAGTGCTACAATTTACAATGGGCACAAAATAAAAAGGGTTTTTTTTTCCTTAAGAGGAAGTCATTTGCTTTGTTTGCGATCCAGATACCAGAACTAGGCAGGCACAAAGCTGGCCACTTCAAGGGAGTTCCATCGTCTTGGGCTAGCCAGGAATGGTGGGCTGGTGTGCTGCTGGCTTCCCTTTGATCAATCTCTGTTCCTGGCGGCACAGCACCCTCACCCTCACCTCACCCATCTTGAGCCGTGTGGAAACCGTAGTCAGTTTCCTTTTGTTGAGCATCTATAGTGTCATCATTATTTATAATTGCAAATGATACTCAACTGAGTAGTTATGTATCTTGAACTTTGAAACACTAAATTTCCTAAAGGTTGCTTCAGCCAACTTCTGTGGCTAAATCGATCTTACATTCCTTATTACCTTAGTATAAATTCCTCTGCATTTAAGGACATAGACATTTTAAAGGGTGTGTGTGTGTGTGTGTGTGCATGTGCAAATTGCCAAAGTGCTCCAGGTTATACTGTTTTATCCTGCCACCAGCGAAGTGGTGAGCTATTGCAGATATAGACTGTGTATTACTAATGTTCTGTCTTAGAAATGACTTTTTTTTTTTTTAGGCCTGTGGGTTGGTTAAAAATTTGGCTCTTATGACACATATCACAACTGACATGGAAGATGGACCCATTGTTAAGTTAGCCAGTAACCTGGGAGTAGAAGATGTAAATTTATTATGTGGAGAAGAGCTTTCTTACCCAAATGTGTTTCTTGTCTTTCTCAATGGTAAGTATGCTATGACATGATTGTCCTAAAAAACCTATAGGGAATGTGTATCTTTTATTAAAGTGAGGCCTTAATTCAGAGGAAGAAAAGTGATACCAGAAACAATTGTTCTGTTGGCTGAGTTACTCATCAGGCAAAGGCTGACACTGTGGAGGTCCACTGCTTTCTGCCCTTGTGCAGGTGCCAGCATGTCTGTAGTGGGATAAGCTTCCACAGGAGATCTGTAAGGAAGGTTATTGTGAATGAATGCAGAAATGATCCATCAACTCACCTCATAGTGAGTCAGCTGCATTCATCCATTTAATAATCATTGATAGTCCTGGGGCAGGATGTTCCCTTTCTTTAGCTTGTACCTCTGTTGCTTCCTTCTTTTTTATTCATTATTTATTTTATTTGAAAGAGGGAAAGAGAATATGAAATTGGACACACCAGGGCCTCTCGCCACTGCAAATGAACTCCAAATGCATGTGCCACTTTGTGTGTGGGTACTGGGGAATTGAACCTGGGCCAGCAGGCTTTGCATGTGAGTGCTATTAACTGCAGAGCCATCTACCCAGACTCTCTGCTGCTTCTTTTAATATGCCTTTTTAGCCCCCTTCAAAGCCCCTCGAGGCTGGGCAGCAGTGCTCCCTGTTCTTTCTTTTTAGGTGGTGGACTCTGCTTATCTCTCATCACTTCACCCACGTCTCTCTCCTTTACTCCCACTTAAGAAGCTACATGCTCTTTATAGTACACGCTGGAGAGGAAGGGTCAGGGCCTCAGCAGGGCTGTCAGCTGCCTGCCTTGTCCAGTGTCTCTCAGGGACTGACAGCAAGTTCTCACTGTGCATGGTTACTCTGTGCCTCTCTGAGTCTGCGTGCTGACCCTAGGAGACGAAGCCCAGTTTGTTTCACAGCTGGTACCACAGGACAATAACTACTAAGAGGCAGAGTTCTTGTTACTTCACAAAGGTCAACTCATTTCCTCTGGACTTCTACATATGGAAGTAATAGACTAGGGTTCAAACCTACTTGGTATGGTCCCCAGGCTCATGGCCATAGCCCTTGGCTAACAGCTGAGGACAGCAACAAACGCTGCTTTTCCAGAAGTCCTTAGCCATTGTGTGGTATGATGGGCCTAAGCTCTAAGGCCCTTAGACTATCCTTCACCACTGTCTTGCTTGCTCTTCAAAGTCTGTGACTAGCTGTGATATTAATAACGGTCTTTTCATGACTACTTGGTGTTCCTTAGTGTTTGTTTTTTTAAGAAATACTTTTATTTATTTATTTGTGAGAAGAGAGAGAGAGAATGGGTGTGCCAGGGCCTCCAACCACTGCAAATGAACTCCAGATGCATGCCCCACTTTGTGCATCTGGCTTTATGTGAAAATCATTCCCAGGTCCTAAGGCTTTGCAGGCAAGCACCTTAACCACTGAGCAATCTCCCCAACCACTACTTAGTGTTTTATTGGATGGATATTTAAAATCAGATTGTTTATTTTTATATCTGTCTTGCCTTTTCTTTTTGTTTAGGTAATATCCTAGGTGTCATTCGAGACCATAAAAAGCTAGTAAATACATTTCGACTGATGCGAAGAGCAGGATATATCAATGAATTTGTTTCCATCTCAACAAATCTTACAGATCGATGTGTCTATATTTCCTCTGATGGAGGAAGGCTGTGCAGGTATATGTTGCTAAAAAGAATTGAATCACTTCATATTAACTTTTCAAAAAAATCAGAAGCTCCATTAACCTTTCTGGGGAGGCAGCCATGCTCACCACTGTACCACCTCCATCACACCACCCTATTAACCTTTTGTTGTGAGGAAACATTGAATTCAGTTAGCAAACACTTCATAGATGAATGGGAAATTTAAAAATTAATGAGAGATAGTCTCTGTCATGGGAGAGCTCAGTCTGCTGCTGGGAGAGGCAAAAATAACCATTGTTAACAACAAGCCAAGCTATGGATAATGATAGCCACTATTTCGTATTTTACTGGGTATCGTAAATGTGTACATCTTTAACTTGATTCATTCCTATGATACATGATTACTATCTTCATTGAAGTGGTGCAAAACATACTCAGAGCTAGAGGGTAGTAGACTAGGGTTTTTATTTAGAAATGCTTAAGAAGTCACTTGACCCCAGCAGTCATGATTTTGCCTATCGTAGTCTATGACTACAAACTGAGCTTTCAAGGGTTGTGTTACTTGGTGTGATAGAAGGAGTGGAGAAAGGCTGACGAATACCAGAAATGAAAATGTGAAGACAATAATAAAAAGATAGCATTAGGCCCAGTAGAAAAGTAGGCTACTTTGCTTGTTCTGCATAGGGGCTGTCCAGTAACTGGAGGCACAGGGCACATATGACAGAGTATCTGGCAGAGACCTTTGAAACTGCCAACATGCCTTGTACTGCTGCTTGCTTTCTGATCTTCATAATGGATCAAGGCCCTTTCTAAGCCTGAGCACTTTTTTTCTTTGATTCTTGTCCTTCCAGCAAATTCTTAATGCTCCTAGTAAATTCCATTTTTGCTTAAATCAGCCAGAATTGGTTTCTCTCATGATAGACTTTAAAATAATATACCTGTGTTTGAATCCTAACTTGCACTTACCGAGTTGTATGATTTTGAGTATATCATTTAAGTTTTTGAGCCTGGATTTTCTGGACTGTAAAATTTAAATACCAATGCTTGCCTAGGATTGTTCCGAAAGCTAATTGGTAGGATGTGGCAAGTGCTTGTAGGGTTCTAGGAACATAGATGCTGATTTTGTAGCAATTAGCAACATAGCCTAATTGGGACATGACAGGTCTAGTTTACTCCTTTTTAGAAATTTTCTTTTTCATTATATCCGATATTATAGGGCATGTTCTAAAAGAAAGTTAATTGTTTTTCAGAAGTAATTTTATAGTCTGGGGAAATGGCTTAGTGGTTAAATGCACTTACTCCACAAACTTGCCAACCTAAGTTCAATCCTCAGTATCCACATAAAGCAGGGTACACAGTGACATGCCTGCAGCACTGGGCTGCTGGAATCAGGAAACTCCGAAACTTGTGAACCAGCTCCTCTGGCCTTCCCAGAAGCCAAATCCAAGAGAGAGCCTGTCTCAGATAAAGTGGAAGGAGAACCAACACCCCCAGGTTGTCCTCTGACCTCCACACGCACAGACACACGCACACACACAAGTATTATAATGGCAGACCATAGACTGACAGGAAGAATTGGAGAATTTGAGTAAAGCTGTCCCTCCCTTCCTACTCCTGTTTCTTTGGTTACTTGTCCGCCTTCAAGTGGGAGTGTGGCTCTGCTTCCCTGAGTAGCACAAAGAAGGATTTGGAGGTATTGCCATGAAAAGCTCATCCAGTTCACTGTCCAGCGACTCATGTTCCCCTTTTGTGACTGCACAGCTCCTCTCTCAGCTGTTTCAAAGTACTCATTAGTTCTCACACAGTTATTTGGGCTTCAAGGAAGAGCACACAAGTGTCTGCTGGTTACTTGCTCCCCCTGTAAGAGCTCCTTATCCAAATAGCAACAGCCCTTGCTGTTTCCGTGCTGCATGCCATCCTTTGTGCGGGTGTTTCCTTGTGGCACGAAGCCCTCAGAGGCCAGTCACCACTGACAGTTACAGGTTAATCTACCAGGGCACTCGCTCTACCTTACTTACCCCATTATATCAATGGACATCACCAGGAAAGGAAGCTATGTTCTCTGCAAATGTTTTGCTAGGTAAGGTGTAAAGTAGACTATTCGTGTGTCTCAGTGATGTTTCTCCTACTTAGAACAACCCAGATATCCCAGTCTTCATCAGACCCTCACAACAAATATTGTCATTATTCTTGGTGACAGTACTGTTTCGCTTGCTGCCTGGGTACTGTATAACAGCCCTCCCTTACATGAGGGGACACAATCCAGGATCCCTAGTAGATTCCTGGCACAAGAGATAGTGCCCAACCCCATCTGCACTGTGTTTTTCTATCTGATAGCTGAGGCTGCTAGTCAGTGGCTAGCAGCAGGTAACCTGTTGGTTATGTGGTATGGATGCACTAGACCGAAGGATGATTAACATCCCAGGTGGAATGGAGCAAGGTGATGTAAGACTTCACCACACTGCCCAAAACATTACATAATTTGAATTAAGAATTATCAAGAAGCTGGACATGTGGCGCACACTTTTAATCCTGGCACTTGTGAAGCAGAGGTAAGAGGATTGCTGTGAGTTCAAAGCCAGCTTGGAACTATAGAGTGAGTTCCAGGTGAGCCTGAGCTAGAGTGAAATCCTACTTCAGAAAACCAAAGGAAAGACAAAAAAAGAATTATTCATTAAGACTATACTTTCAGGGATCATCTCTATAATTCATTATTAAATTCAGTCTTAATTACTTTTGGAATTTTTTCCTTAGTATTTTGAGACAACAGTTGACTTGAGTAACTCAAATCTCTAAAAACAAAACCATTGAAGTACAGACAAAGGGGGAGTATTATAAATTGAGAGATATTTCTGAAATGCTAACATTTACATGGTTTTAAGAAATATGACATGTAGATTTTGTTTCCTGCCTAGACTTTTGAGTATCTTTTTGTGTTGCATTTTCACTTAAAGACAAATGTTTCCTAGGATACTTGGAGGAAGTATTGTGTATGTGTATATATTTTTGCATATGTATGGATAAGAGAGAGAGAGAGAAAGAGACCCTATATGCTCACACAAGCCAGAAATGCCTAGTGCTTGCAAGCAGTTTAGGAATGAATTTGTGTCTCTATCTTCCCTCATTCCACTGTGGTAAACATAACTTGCTGACATAATACTTACTGTTATTTTCCCCCCTTTCTAGGCCTTACATAATTGTTAAGAAACAGAAGCCAGCAGTCACAAATAAGCATATGGAAGAGCTGGCTCAGGGGTACAGGTAAATACCCAAAAGTAGAAATTATCAGTCTCCTTAAATATGTACTTACATGCTTGAGCCAGCAGCAGAATTATTAGATCTGTGCTGTTGAGGAATTTTCATCAAAAGATGATAGCTATATCACCAGATGTACCAGTCAGTTAAGCAATTCTTCTCCATATGAAGTATTTATCAACCTGTATCGTGAGGGTTACAGAGCCTTGATGCAAACTACTACACCATGCTTCTGGTGAGAAGGGAGCCTATAGCAATGTGTTCATGTTGACACCGAGTTCCTCATCACATTAAGTTTCTCAAGCCAGAGTGCTAGAAAAGGAGACCAGATTGGCAAGAATCACAGATACATTAAGGCTTTTATTTTAGTGATTTGTTATAGAAGATTAATGTGTTTCAGGTGTCCCAATATATTAATACTCTCTGGGAGAGAAAGGTGCTTTAAATGAAAGCTAATATCTTCTGTTACTACATAAAATTCTGCAATAAAATATTTTTAAATAATGCCTCTGACCAATATTTTCACAGGAATTTTGAAGATTTCTTACATGAGAGTCTGGTTGAATATTTAGATGTGAATGAAGAAAATGACTGTAACATTGCACTCTATGAACACACAATTAATAAGTAAGTAGGATCCATACAATCATAATTAAAACTTATCTTAAACAAAGTACCTTCTCTTCTCATTGTCCTGTTCAGTTCTTCTCTGAGATACTTTTGAAGTAGAAAATGGTAGCAATATGCTGTTTAATTTATTTTTGAAATATTTTTATTTATTTGAGAGAAAGAAAGTGAATATGACTGTACCCCAGGCAACCTGCTGCTGCAAATGAATTCCAGACTTATGTGCCACATTGTGCATCTGGGTTTACATAGGTACTAGGGAATTAACCCAGACTGTCAGCTTTGCAAGCAAGGGCTTTTAACCTCTGAGCTATCTCTCCAGCCTGATATGCTATTTTGTAATGAAGCATACTATTTATCTCAATTGAAAGTATCACAAAATTACTAACGAGTCAACTTTTAAAAAGGAATTGCTTCTCTGGTTTTAATAACCAGTCACTGTAAAAATTGAACTAATGAATCAAAAATGTGGTTACAGGGCTGGGGAGATGGCTCAGCAGGTAAAAGCACTTGCACATGCAAGCATGACAGCTTAAGAGGGTTTGAGTTTGATTCCCAATACCCTCATAAAAAATTGGGGATGGCCATGCATGTCTGTAACCCCAGTCCTGAAGCGAATGAAAACTGAAGAATATTTAGTCAGTCAGCCTGATGGAAAATGGCATCTCCGAGTTCAGTGAGAGACTCCGTTTCAAGGAAGCATCCCAGAAGAGCAATAGAGGGGGACCTGTGAATGGGGCTTGCATATCTGTATACATACATGCATATACCACACCACACATACACAACACATGTGTGTAAAACAAATAACAGAATGTGTTTATCTTTCTAGATAGAATTTTGTCAATGGGCATCTAAATTCTTCTTGTCAGTGCAGGAATTCCATACATAGTATGCTGTAAAAATGTCTCTAAGCATATGTGCAATGTAAACTTGAAATGGCCACATGTTCAGAGTATGTCTTTTACTACAGTGGTATTTTAGAAGCATCTGTGTTACATTTGGAATACATTAGATGACATCTGTATAAATTGCTTTGTGGTACATAAAGCTATTATACCACTTGCCTCAATTTGGAATTTCTGCAGTTATTATTTTTAACTTTTTATTGACAACCTCTATACCTATAGATAAGATACCATTATCACAATCCCCTCCCACCACCCTCCTCTCCTCTTTTCATCTCTTTTATTTATTCATAAATAAAATTTTCATCAAATTTTCTCTTCCTGTTATTCAGGTCTTGTGTAGTGTCAGACACTGTGAGCTCATGAGTGTCATAGGCTTATGTTTTAAGCAGAGAGTTTCATATTCTTATTTAATAACTATAACATCAATCAAGAACAAGTATTTTGTTTTCTTCTACCTGATAAGGTTGTTTTATTCAGAATTTTTATTCCTTAAGGTTGTGAATCTCTCAGTTACTTTTATGCCCCTCATTTCAAGACTGAATATAAAAGAAAACTATTTTATAGCATCTTTGTAAATGACAGCTTCACCCTTCATGTTTCTTGGCCAAACACCCAGCTGTCACCTGACTAGTGCTGGCTGCAGCAAAATATTATCTGTGCTTTGCTGATGTGTCTGTTTTCTTCCTCCACCAGAGCTCTATGAAGGAGGGATAAAATTTGCTGTGAGTGAATATAGGTTGTTAGTATTGCCCAATCACCAAGCTATTCCATACATCAGCTGCATTTCATTTATACAGTATGATACTTATAGAAGCTTTTAGTAAGTACCATAGGTTGTATTTCAGTTGGTAGAGTGCTTGTTGGGTTTGCAGGAAGTGCTTAGCTCGATCCCTAGCACTTCATAAAACCAGGTGTGGTGGCACACACCTGTAGTTCAAGGTCATCATCAGCTACATGATGAGTGCTAGGTCAGCCTGGGCTACACAAAGACCTGTGTCCCTTTCCTCTGCATCCTATCAGACTATTCCACAAGTAGTCATTACTAATAGTTTAGTATGTATTTTCTAAGTTAGTACAGACATATGCATGACCCCACAGGCATATATGTACAGAACAATGTAACTGGTTTCATTTTTTAAAAATTTATTTTATATTTTAAATAAAAAGTTTGTATTTTTATAGCCTCTCTCCCCCACCCCCATTCTACTAAGTGTCATTGGGGTTATTGATATTCATTGTGGGGTCATAAAGACCCCAGTCAGTATCTGTGTAGGGGGTAGTCGGTGCCTCAGGCTATTCCCACCCACCCTGAGGTTATTACAATCTTTCCACCCCCTTCTGAAATGTTCCCTTCCTTGGCAGGCAAGTTAGAGATGTGATTTAGTGTTGAGTTTGTTTTACATTTTTAAGCTTTAAGCTTATGGTATTAGTGCATGTGTATGTGTGTGTTATTTTAAAATTAGTACCTATTACATTGTTTGCCTAATGGCAATATGGCAAATATAGTTTGCCTTATTCTCTGTTGATGAATATTAGTTTTTTCCTGATTTTTCACTATTATGTTAGTATTAATATCTGTAAATTTAAACAGTTTATGCACAGTGAAGTCTCTTATGGGATTGGTCGAAGATACAAGGTAGAAATTTACAGTGGTTGTGGTTTTCTAAATAAAATTTTGTAAAATTAGAATCCAGAGCATTTGAACTTTTAATATTTATTAGAGACTTATATATGTTGCCAATAAAAAGGTTTTAATGTTCCCTTCATTTGTTATCAAGTTAGCTCATCTTTATCTGGGGGAAAGCAGCTGGTGTTTTGTTTTTGTTTTTGTTTTTCACTTGGGCAGTATCATCCTAGACAGTATTTAGGCAAGAATGGTACACTTTAAACAAAGTTTTTTAAAAAAGATATTTACTTGTTTGCAAGCAGAGAGAGTGAGAATTTGGGTGGGCCAGGGCCTCTAGCCACTGTAAAAGAACTCCAGACACATGCACCATTTTGTGCATCTGACTTTGTGTGGGTACTGGGGAATTGAACCCAAGGCTATCAGGCTTTGCAAGCAAGTGCCTTTAACTGCTGAGCCAACTCTCCAGCCCTGTTTTGCCAGTTTTACTAGACAAGTTTACTATCTTTACCTAGGTAATAGTATTTTTTTAAAGAGACACTGCTTTTAGTACTTGAAACTAAGACGTTTAATTCTTCATTAACTTATAGAGATACTACGCACTTGGAGATTGAACCCTTCACTCTTCTTGGTGTTTGTGCTGGCCTGATCCCATACCCTCATCACAACCAGTCCCCGAGAAACACTTACCAGTGTGCCATGGGCAAACAAGCCATGGGTAAGATTTCGTTGTCAAATCTGGTTCCAAATAATTAGAGAAAGGAGTTCATGTTGACTCTTAACTGGTGTTATGCACTTGGGCAAGCCTGATGGTGATCAAAGGGCTGCCTGTTAAACTCTGATGCTTGTAGGGAGCAGCTCAGTTTTCCTCTTAAACAGAAATGCAGAAAACCTCTCTCAACTTGTTTCCTTGACCAAAGTGACATATAATAAATATCACAGAATCATAAAGAAGTCAATATAAAAATATCCAAGCGCTCTAAAATGTAAATTGTTAACCAAAGAAAAACTCCAAGTGAGGGGGGCCAAGGATTAGCCATGAGATGATGCACAGCGAGTCCTAAAGATGCCTGGGAGTTGGGGGCCGACAGCCATTGAGCCCATCATACTCTTGCAGCTGCTACTGGGTCTCCTAAAACATCTAACACTAATTTCTGAGTTCATTTCTCTCCTCCTTCCATGTTTCTTACTTTTCATCTGTCCATTTATGAATGTACCCACCCATCTATCCATCCATAGCATTTACTGCACATAATATACCAGGACTGAGGCTCAGACATGGAGGCAGAGCTTGAAAAAGATGTCAGTCTGAGTCTTGTGCTTAAGGAGCCACAGTCTAGTAGGAAGATCAGCAAATAAAACAGGACAAGTGCTGCAATGGAGCAGGAGCCAGGATCTAAGGAAAGGAGTTAGCGCAGCCAGTGACTGCATTGCTTCTGAAGGTAAAACTGAGCTGAGTCTGAACATCATTCCCAAGAGAAGTATAAGCAAGCACCTCATGGGAGGGCTGTGGTACCTTGGAGTAGCTATCTGTTCTAGTGGGTGGGGAGGTGGGAAGAAGTTCTCTGTAAGGGGGAGTTTAAGGAACTTTGCCTTACAAGGGATACAGAGAGAGTTTCAGTCCAACCTCTAAACAAAGTTTACATATAAACCTTTTCAAAAAATTTTTTATCATTTACATTCTAGTATATATATTTTATTTTCCTGTATGCCTGTGGCATTAATGTGATATGCCATCTCTAATCTTAATGCTATGAGGCGCTTCATAGAAAAGTTGTAAAACTGTAGGGGAACATCTTTGCATTGCCTCCAAGTGACCACCAGAATGAGGTCAGCCTCTTACCAACCGCCAGGTGCAGCTGACCATTAGGAAATCCTAATTGTTCATTCCAGACAGAAAGTATATATATCTCCTATCAAGTGTTGATGTTTCCCTTTGGCTGGCTATGAAGAAATAAAACATGTTGTCCTGCTACCATTTACCTAAGTGATGTAACACCTAGACAGTCGGGAATAAATTCCAGTGGAAAAGTCTAATTTTTCATTCATCGTCACCGCCTGTGCCTCTGACTTGCTAACTAGTGAAATATACAGTTCTGCACCCTTTGTGTCATGCCAGGGCTGTCCCTTCTCGGGTTTCCCAAACCATTTTGTCTCATGATGTGAGTCCTGGTGGAGACAGTACACTTTTTGTGCAGCGCCTTCAGCAGAATTAACGGAAGATGCCCCCTTCATGTGTGTGAATATGCACACAAAAGAGCCGCAACCATCCTCGCATAGTGACACCTTTTTAAAAACAGGGACTAGGCTTACAGGAAAGAAATGATATTTTTATTTTAATCACACTACCTCCCCATGAAAAAAAAAAAAAACAGCCTTTATTGTGTGGCTGAGTGTCTGGAGCATTGGGTTAGTTACCACACACAGCTAAGCAGGATCAGTGTGTACAGAAAGCCAATTCAGTGTCTGTAGAGTTCTTTTGTAGTTTTCTGTGTGAAGGTTTTTCTCCTCGTTTTGTTGTGAGTGTCATTTGCAATTCATTGTCTGTGTTTTCTGAGGTTGGTGTATTCAGCTGCTCTGACCCCGGGTCCTGCACATTTAGCTCCTTGGATACAGTCCTCTGACGTTACTGCTGACGCTTGCAAGACAAAAGCCACTGAATATCTTAAGTAATAAAAAAAATGCTTTGTTACTGTTTGTTATTATAAAACACCTGACTGGAAAGAAAGGCATCAAGAAAAGTGCATTTAAAGTTGGCACACAACATAGCCATTTCTCTCTAGAAACAAATAGCTGCAAGAGTGTGGAACGAGGTCTGTATGAAAGAGCTCAAAAGGGAAAGGTCAGTAGAGAGAGAAAGCCCACAGCAGAGACCCAGTGTGTAAAGCCCACAGAGCACTTTAAGTAGGATTTCTCTGGGTCACCTTAACCTCACATAGTCCTGGAAACTTACAACCAAAAGTCACTTTCTCCTAATCTAAATAGGATGCATTGCTAAATACTGTTTAAATGTCAGAGAGTCTGTGTGCAGAGTTTTCCAAAGTAATGTTTATTTGTTATATATTATTCTATGTAGGAAGTGAGACAGTTGTTCAAAACTGGCTCAATAAATTTCTAGCCAACTTGGAAATTTTGCTAAACTCCTTGCCCCTTCAGTATCACTCTTCCCTCATGCCAGGAGGGTGAAGCAGTGGGTATTTTCTATCACCACAAAGAGGCACACCAACACTAGCAGGAACCACAGAAACTGAAAGACTTTCCTCGCACCTAAGAGCTAATTCAGCATAAATCACCAGCTGGGGGTGTTAGGTCTTAGACCAGTTAAGTTATTAATAAAGTTTAAGTTTCCTCATAGCATCTCTCTATGCTACCATGGATGTGGCTATGGGTGTAGTGAAGGGCTCAGAGCAGGAAGTCAGACAGACATCTGGAAGGGCCAAGCTCCCCAGATCACTCAGCACTGAGAGCAAAGGCTATGAGCTGGAGCTGCATGGTGTGGACTTGGTGGCACCAATGCTAAGTTCACATGAGTCACGCGTTCATATCCTAGCTGTTTTATTAGTTGGCAATCCTCTAGAGGAACACTGTCTTCTGTTTAAAAGGATCTCTCAGTCACTATCAGCTCAGTTAATGAATATGCATTAATCCCTCCTTCAGCCCCCACCTCAGCTTCTCACCAGCCCTTCCCCCTTCAACTCCTAATTGCTGGGACTTTCTTTTTTTTAAACTCCAGAGCTAATACAGCCTGTTTTTGTTTTCAGAAGATTTTGTTCCTTAGCACATTGCTTCTTCCCTTGTGTTCAAAGTGGGAGGTATATACTAGAAACTGAGATATTTAAAGCATGTAATGTACAAAGGACCTCATAAAGTTTTGTTTCATGCCTCTGTCCCACTTTCTCTTTGATTGTTAGCACATTTTTTTCTGCTGGGGGTACTAAAGGAAAAAAAATGTCCTAGCTAATTATCCGTGACAATTCTGTTTTATCATCCTACTATTGGTTTAAGATTTTTAAAAAATCAATGTGGCTATTTTAGGTATAAGCCTATTCAAGTGTTTCCTAATACATGCTGGCAATGAAAACTTGGCTTTTCTTAAGATGAGTATATCTTGAGCTTTCCTAAGGATGGACATCCATCCTGTGCTGGTATCTCTTGTTAGCTTAGCTTACATATGAGGTAGGTGGACTTCTAGCCTTGATGTTTTGTGATTGTCTTAGTCTCCCTTGTCATGACAGCATGTGACTGCTTCACTCTAAAGTTCTCTGTAAGTTAGAGCTGGAGGTAAGACGGTGGGAATGCAGTGTGGCACTTGCACTACCTGGGTTACTGATATTGGTCATCATGAATGTTGCCACTTACTATCCCACCGGGGTGCTAGGGATTGAGCCCAGGGCTACGGCTTCACTCAGTCTAAGCATATGATCTACCCTTCTTTGTCCCTAGACCACCAAATTCTCACATGCATTTATTAATCACAATAACAATCTTGTGAGTGATGGGCTTTTTCTGACAAGGAAGCCTAGTCCCAGTTTGGTTGAGTAACTTATACAATGCTACAGATGTGCACATTGCCTATGTAAAGTATGTAACCTTGTCTGTGTAAGCTCACTCTAAATCTTCTTAGCCAGCATTAACTTCTGGGTCTGAAGAGATGGCTCAGTGGCTAAAGATGCAAAGTCTGCTGACTCAGGTTCAATTCCCCAGTATTCAGGTAAAGCCAAATACACGAAGTGGCCCATACACATATACATTCTCATTCTCTTCTCTCTCTCTCTCTCTCTCTCTCTCTCTCTCTCTCTCTCTCTCTCTCTCTCTCTCTCTGAAATTGATAAATAAAATATTTTTTTAAATCCTTCTTTCTCCATTTTTTCCCTCAAACCTTGGTGGAGCAAAGTCAAGCTACCTTCCCTGCTAGATTTAAAATGGAAACCATCTTATATATTACTGTATACTTGTACCTAACATAGTTCCAACTTAAGTAGATGCTATGGTAAATAAAAGTTTTACAAGTGAATGAATGAGTCTCTGAGCATGTTAAACCTATTAAGAACAATCTAGGAGCATATTTTCTAAAGGAATTGTGAACTAAAGAGTAAGTTGGAGCAATTATACAACCTGGTTTTGAGCTACTGTAAAGCTATGATAATAAAGACAGTATGATAGTGACAGAAGGGCAGACACACAGAATTAAGAGTTCAGAAAGGCACATATGCTTGCAAGCAGTCAGTTTCCAGTGTAAGCATCATTGCAATTTATTGGGGAAAGGATAATCTCTCATAAGATATGTTTCACCTTGTATATCTATATGGAAAAAAATCATTAATTCCTTCCTAATATTATATAAAGATTAACACAAAGTGGATCATAGTTCTAAATGTAAGAGATAGTCATAAAATTTGAAGAAGGAAAGCTAAGCTTAGAACAAAAATGTAAACTATAAGAAAAAATTTATGTATTGGAATTTCTCCAAATTTTCGCTGCTTGACAGCTACCATTAAGAATATGAGAATGTAAGCCACAGAGTGGAGAAAGAATTGTAATGCACATATCCCACAAAGGATTTGTATATAGTGTATATATATAAAGAAGTCTTCAGTAATAAGACAACCCAGTTAAAAGGTGGGGGGAAAAAACCAGCGTGAGGTACATCACAAATGGGAGGTAGGAGGATCTCCATGAGTTCGAGGCCATCCTAGGCCTACATAGTGAATTTCAGGTCAGCTTGGGCTAGAGGGAGACCCTACCTCAAAAAACAAACAAAAAAGTCTGGGAAATACAAAGTAATCAATAGTGAATTAAAACTCATCGGTGGTTCCCTTTTGGCTAGGGACAGAGGGAGAGATCTTCGGGGGTGTTAGAAATGCTCTGGCTGTTTACTCATGGCAACTTCTCTCTCACCTGTGCACACCCGTCAGAGCTCGAGAGCTTTTCTACTTTAAAGGAATGAAGTTTATTTGATAATTAAGATTAAGAAAGAAAAAAAGGATATGCATTCATACCTTTTCCATTCCACCTTAAATAAATGCACCTCACTTTTGTTTTACCTACACTTGTATGACTTGTCCAGTTTATGACTTAAGAAAACTATCATGGAAATCTGAGTTCATAAAAAAAATTAGGTCCTGGTAGTAAATAAATGAACTCATCAGAGACTGTAGTTACAGCAAACTGAGATAATAGAAGTAAAATACAGCTTATGGTATTGGTTATTTTATGTATATTTAGTTCCCCTCTCCTTTGGTGGTAAGAGGGATTAAATACCTAGACCTTGTGCACCCTAGGCAGGCAGTCTACCACTGAGCTATGTTCTGTGGTTCCCCTTTCAAGGAAACAGAAAATAGTAATAGGGGAATTCTACTTTGAGTATGTGCTTATACATAGGCAAGGCAAAATTTAGGTTTTTATTATATTTCCTCAAAAAAAAAATGTTTACTGGGCTGGAGAGATGGCTCAGTCGTTAAGGCACTTGCCTCCAGTGCCTAAGGCTCCTGGTTCAATTCCCCAGTACCCACATAAGCTAGACCCACAAGGTGGTGGCCCTGGTGCTCTATCTCTCTTTCTCTCTCTCTCTCTCTCTCTCTCTCTCTCTCTCTCTCTCTCTCTCTGTATCTCTCTGCTTGAAAATGAATAAAGAAAATATTTTTAAAAAATGTTTACTGACAAGTAGCTACTCAACCATTTATAATTTTTATTAAAAATACAGAGATGATATCATTTTTAATATTCCATGACACAGAAATCATGGTCATTCATGTTTATATATATATATATATATATATATATATATATACATGGCTCTGCTAAAAATATGTGTACATGTATGTTCTACAAGTTCTTTAAAAAGTCTTTAAAAGCCAGGCATGGTGGCTCATGCCTTTAATCCCAGCACTTGGGAGGCAGAGGTAGGAGGATTGCCGTGAGTTCAAGGCCACCCTGAGACTACATAGTGAATTCCAGGTCAGCCTGGACTAGAGCGAGACCCTACCTTGAAAAAACAAAACAAAACAAAAAAAAGTCTTTAAAGAAAAGTCTCAAACACCCCAGACACTCTGAATGATCTTGATTTTCCTCTACTTGGCTGGTCATTTGTGCATCAGGGCCTGGAATCACAATTTATAGCAGGACCCAGGCTCCCTGGCCATTGTTCAGAGCAGCCATTCATGCCTCCCTGCTGCATGATAATGCTTGTCTTGGTTTCAGGAGACACATTTTAGCAGCCTGGTGGGACATTGCCTCAACCCACATCTCAAGCTGTGTAAACGACACAGTTGGAGCTGCAATCACAACATAAATTTTAAATGATTTCATGGAAAAGGATAAACTTATTGTGAGTGAACTTTACCATGATCCCAACAGCAGTAATCTTACTTCAAAACAGTCAGTGATGTATTATCAGGTATCATGCTCAGTTTATTAGCTGGCCCTAAAATAACAGATGAATTGGCAGTTTCTAGTGCAGACTCAAAAGAAAGTTCATGAGGTTCAGTTTGGCTATTGTTTTTCAGCTGAATCTTGTTGAATTTTGCAAATACATGTGATCATAAACATTGTGAGAGCCTGCAGTTTAATTCACCTGACACTTACCAGGCATCTAATGAGCTTGGCACTATGCAGATGAATTTCTTAGGTGCACCCTACAGATTTCATTATTGTCAACTAGTACCCTAACATTTTTGCTTCCTGAAAAGTTGGTTTTCAGCTCTGAATTAAGATCAGTATTATTTTCTTTCATTTTTTTCTTTTTTAAAAACTTTTATTTATTTGCAAGCAGAGAGAAAGAGAATGGACACTCCAGGGCCTCCTGCCACTGCAAATGAACTAGATGCTTGTGCCACTTTGTGCATCTGGCATTATGTGGGTAGCAGGGAATCAAACCCAGGCCATTGGACTTTGCAAACAAGTGCCTTTAACTGCTGAGCCATCTCCTCAGCCCCTCTTTCTTTTTTTGGGGAGCGGGGGCTGGGTATGATGTCTTGCTTGCACATACCAGGCAAGTACTTGATACTGTACTGTATCCTCAGTGCCATTGATTTGGTAACATGCGTATAGAGAAGTTACAGAGTTTGCTAGTGAAATGGCACTGGGTGTTTGTGTATGTCACTGTGGAGGCATATGCATGAGAGGGGCAGAGCTACCTTCTTCCTTATGGTGTTCACATCAGCCATCTGTGGAGAAAGAAACGCCCAGGAGGAGCTCAGTAGTCCCCACACCACAACAGCAAAACATGCCTGCAATCAACTAAGTGTCCACAAGCCTAAAAGACTGAAAGATATTTCTTCAGCGAGGTCATAAATCCCATTGTGTTTTTAAGGAAGCAAGAGAGAAAGGGTTAACATGTAGATTTCACCTCCAGGTGACAGTAACCCGGTAGCATACCTTTTCAAGGACCAATCAAGAGATGATTGCTAGGCATGAAAGAGACCATCCTGACTAGACTGTACCACTCCCTTAGGAGAAGGGACCTGGCCTTTCCCCATTTAGCTCCAGTGTTGACACAGAGTAGAATGATGTTTATTAGGTGTTTAGTCAACAAACAAATTAACAAATCTACCCTTAGTAGCCTTCACTTGGGTTCTTCTCTCTTCTGCTTGTCATTTACTTAGAGCTTTTGTAGTCATCAATGTGCATGCTTGCTGTGGGACTCGAGTTCATTGCCTGTGAGTACTGGAGATTGTTCCCAGCCTAGCAGAACCAAGCACAGATTTGAAGGCTGACGTATGACGCTAACTAGTGACAACCAGAATTCCTAACAGGATCAATTCTGTGTCCAAAAAGTTGGAATTAGGTTGTTACACCTTGATTGTGGTTTTGATTCTTCATGGGATTTTAAGTATTAGTTTGAAAATTTGCTTTTAAAAGTCACTAGCCACCATATGGGTATTACTTTTGAAATGCTTGACCTGAGGACTTTCTTCATTCTGGTTTGCGCAGTTAGTGTGTGTAAATTCACCATCTGATTATTTCACATAAAAGAATGTCGGGTTTTCCCCCCAATATCCATGAAGGTACCATTGGCTACAACCAGCGGAACAGAATTGATACACTTATGTATCTACTAGCATATCCACAAAAGCCCATGGTGAAGACAAAAACCATTGAGCTGATAGAGTTTGAGAAACTGCCAGCTGGACAGAATGCAACTGTGGCTGTGATGAGTTACAGTGGTTATGACATTGAAGATGCTCTCGTTTTAAACAAGGCCTCCCTGGACAGAGGTGAGTGAATTTAGAAGTACTTTCTGTAGTTAGATGCAGTCGATGATTAGTGGAACCATCACTTGGTGTCACATTGACAAGCCAGAAGCTCATATCATGGTGCTGGCTTTTTATGTTTGTTTTGAATGCATACACTGAAGCAATAGGTTTAATGTACTGCTACAGAATCCTCTGTTCTTGGTTTTATTGGTGACGTCTCAATGAGAAAAATGTCTTAAGAATTTGTTTCTTTTCCAGCAAGAATTAGAAAGTCTATGAAATTTAGTAATACACTCAACAACAGTCCTGTCTGTGAGGGCAGTGGCAATATCCAGGTGGAGGATTATGACTTATTGCACATCTTACCCTTAGTCTAGTATACCTTTCTTCTTTGCCCAACAGCAGAAGGTAGAAGTGAGCACAGATCTTCACTTGTACCTGTGGTGCTTCGGTTTTGTTTTTTGGCAGTTTGCATGGGACCAGCTTGCATCACCTGATCTGCAGGCCGGCTTCTCTATTTATAGTCTCTATCTCTCTTGGCTCTCGGACATGCCCACGATGCCTTCCCGTCCCTCTTTCTAGTTGCTAGGCAGCCATAATAGTGCTCCTAGACATGTGTCATTGGCATTAATGTTGGCTGCACTTAATTTATGCCTCCTCTTTTCCTCCAAATGACAACAGCCATGCTTTAAAACTAGATGTTTTCCTTTCTGATTAACTGGTAACGTTTACGTGGAAATCTGAAGGCTGTGATGTTTGTCGGAAATGCTGCAACACAATTTCATGATCAGAGTATTGTCCCCTGGCTGTGAAAGTAGCACCTGTAAACAAAACACCCATTTACACTGAGCAGAGAACACTTTTCATTGCTTGCAGTTCGCTTCACACTGCCCTTAATGGCTGCTGTGAGATGTTCGCACACCAGCTGGCTCTGAGCTGCATTTTATCATGGCTCTTCAGTTTACTGGAACCAGGATGACTAAGACTGTATGGAAGACTTATGATGTCCTGGGCTGTCATACGGTGGCAAGAATTTAGTATATCTTACGGTCATTCAGATTGCAAAAATGCCACATGAGAGCACTGAGATTTAGAGAATCTATTGTTACCTGATTTTTTAAACTCACACTCTCAGATTACTTGAAAGAGTTCCACTTTTGGTGAAAAGTCCTAAGTGAAGGATTTCCCAGGCATACACATATTCCATTAGTAATATCTGGTATGTATTCCTGAGACTTCCCTATTCAAATAACTCTGACACAGCTCAGTGTATACTGAAGACATAAGACAGGAACTCTAGCTTAAAGTAACTGCTTGGTTAAAGGGGTACAGCCACAGAATCTTGGAGATAACATTTTTTAGTCTTACCTTTTTTACATAACTTTTTCATGTTTTTTAAACAAGATTTAGTAGTTGAGTATTTTGTCTTCTCCAAAGGTTTTTCTACTGTCCATTTGTTTAGAGAGAGAGAGAGAGTAGAACAAAGGACAACCTCAGGTGGTGTTCTCTCAGGCGCTGTCCAGCTTCTATTGAGACAGGGCCTCTCATTGGCCTGGAGCTTCCCAAGTAGCCTAGACTGACTGGCCAGGGAGACCTAGGGATCCTCCTGTCTCTGCCTTCTCAGCACTGAGATTGCAAGCAATGCCACCATGCCTGGCTTTTCTGAGGATCAAACTCAGGCTCTCATGCTTATAGGCAAGCACTTTATCAACTGAGCCATCTCTCCAGCCCCAATTTACATACTGTTTATATTTTTATTTATTTGAGAGAGATAGAGAAAGTGTATATGGGTGTGCCAGGGCCTCTTGCCACTGCAAATGAACTTCAGACACATGTGCCAGTTTGTGCATCTTGCTTTATGTGGGTATTGGAGAAATTGCAGCTGGGCTTTTAGGCTTTGCAAGCAAGCACCTTTAACTGCTGAGACATCTGTCCAGTCCCCTCCATATTTTTTTAAATGTTTATTTCACAGCTTTTCTCTCATCCGCTAGACTAACGCAATAAAAACAAAATAATTAAAGGAAACTAACCTTAGGACAGAGGTGAACTATCTCACCTATTAAAATCATTTGATTGTTTTTTTTAATGTTTTATTTATTCATTTTCAAGCAGAGAGAGAGAGAGAGAGAGAGAGAGAGAGAGAGAATATGCACCAGGGCCACCACCTTGTGGGTCTGGCTTATGTGGGTCCGGCTTATGTGGGTCCTGGGGAATTGAACCTGGGGCCTTAGGCACTGGAGGCAAGTGCCTTAACCGCTGAGCCATCTCTCCAGCCCTTGATTGTTTTTTTAAAAAAAAAACATATTTATTTATGAGAGAGAGAGAGAGAGAGAGAGAAAGAGAGAGAGAGAGAGAGCCACTTGCTGCTGTAGACAAAATCCAAACACCATCACTTTGTGTTTCTGACTTTACATACTGTTGTAGTCAACCTTTTCATTGCTTCGACAAAGAACCCAACCAAAAGATAGCTTTTGGAGGAATGGGTTTATTTTGGCTTATGGACTCAAAGGGAAGTTCCATGGTGGCAGGGAAAACTATGGCATGAGCAGAGGTGTGGACATCACCTCCTGGCCAACATCAGGTGGACAACAGCAACAGGAGAGTGTGCCAAACACTGACAAGGGGAAGCTGGCTATAACCCCCATAAATCTGCCCCCAACAACACACCTCACACAAAGACAACAACACACCTCCCAAACTGTCATCAGCATTCAGACCACATTTGTTTTTAGGGGACACAAACTATCACACACAAGTTCTAAGGAATCAAACCATGGCTCTTTGCAAGCAAGTATATTTAACCACTAAGCCATCTACCCAGCCCTAATTGGGACTTTTCTTCTTTTTTTCTGGAGGAAATAAATATTCTATTTGTGTGCTTGGTTGGGTCTAATCATTAATGCCAAAATCAGGAAAACTTTCCAGTGAGGTTTAGCAGAAGTTTACACCAAAAATTTGGATACAAGGATTCTTGCTCAGGAGTTGATGGACTTGTTTTGTTCTCAGCTCTTCTTCCAACTTCCTGGAAGACTGTGGCTGTTTTATTCTCTGGACTCACTTAGAGCGCCCGTGAAAGAGAAGGGCTGCCAAGGTGGTTTCTAAGACTCTTTCAAGTACTTCTGATATTCTGTGATACCTTTCTCTAACATGGCATTGTTACATGGTTTTTGCCAGTCCTAGATTACCAAATTACAGAGTAACAGGGTTCTCTGGAGATCTAAGGTGATTTTTGAAAGTTCATAAAATACATCTGTTCTCTTTGTCTTGTATTACTAATGGTTCTGACCAGTTTTTTGGTTTCATTGTAGGCTTTGGGCGTTGCCTTGTATATAAAAATGCTAAATGTACATTGAAACGATACACCAATCAGACTTTTGATAAGGTGATGGGACCCATGTTGGATGCTGCAACAAGGAAACCCATCTGGCGACATGAAATTTTAGATGCAGACGGCATTTGTTCTCCAGGTAAGAGCCTTTAAAACATAATAAAATTTAATGTACGCTTTTTGCAATTCTGAGAGTTATTCAACAGTATTTCTGAATAGTTGGCAAACAGAGCATAACCTGTAATACCACTGTCTCAACTCAACCAGGGTGGTCATTTTCAGTGAATCTCTTTCCAAACTGTTTCTATACATTGTGATTTTATGTAGCAGAAATGTATTCTAGATAAAATTTTCTACTTATAAATTTAAGACATAGAAAATCCAAACTTTAAAGAGATATTTAGGATAGAGTCTTGGCCCTACATCTATGCTTACTTTTTTTTGTTGGGGGGAGTTTTGAGCTAGAGTCTTACTTCTAGTCCAGGCTTACCTATTCACTATGTAGTCTCAGGGTAGCCTTGAACTCAAAACAATCCTCCTACCTCTACCTCCCGAGTGCTAGGATTTAAGGCATGTGCCACCACGGCTGGCATTCAACTTTTTTTTTGGGGGGGGGCATTTCTTAATTGATGCATTTTGCTTTTAGTCTGATTTTAGAATTGTCTTTCCCTAAAAGGTGTGACACAGCATACAGCCCTCACTCCACCTGTCCAACAGGCTAGGGTGGGAGACTGGCAATGATCAAAGGATCCCACACAAATAAGTCAAAGTACATAGCTTAAGGATTTATGTAGGTAGCTATGAAAGTGTTCTGTGATAAGAAGTTTTAATCTGCTGAGTAAGTGAGCTGCAATCTGAAGGTCGGTGAGGACTGACTCCAAGGGTGGTGGAGAAAGAATGTGTTGTAGCAGGTGCAGAGGCTGTGCAGGTGTCCTGGAATCTGATAGGTGAGGCCAGTGTGGCTGATAGGAAGAGAGCACAGGGGAGTGTGAGGGACACAGTCTGGAAAGAGGCTGCCACGAGGCCAACTTAAACACAGGAAATTTAAGATGTTCTCACTTTGGTTCCCAGAATAGTGACTGGGTCAGACATGTATTTTGTAAACTTTTTATTGCTAACATACATACATACACAATATACCAAGATCATAATCCTCTCCCACCACTTTCCGTTGTCTTTTCTCCCCTACCCTCCTCCATTGAACCTCTTTCTAACTAAACCCCTGTCTATGTTGTTGTCATCATCTTTTTCCCCCCTTATTTTGTACAGGTCTTGTGTAGGACTACATTATCAGCCCCTGTGAGGTCTTGAATGACATGGCCACTTTGTGTCTGGAAGACAGTATTATGACGCACTCCTCCCCTTCCTTTGGCTTTTAATTCTTTCTCCCCCTCTTCCACAATGGAAGATTTGAAGGATGTGATTAGAAGTGTCTCACCTAGTGCTACATACTCTACTGTCACTTCTCAGCACTCTGATGAGTTTTGAGTCACCCCAATGTCACCATTACCTGAAAAGAGAAGCTTTTGTAACCGAAAGTGAGAGTTGGTAAAAAATAAGAGTAACATTAATATTTGGGCATATATATAAATATTGAAGACAATTTGGTGGACTTAATATATGTATTTAGCCAAGCAACAGTAGTAGATTACCCCCTAGGGCTTAAGACCTACCCAACCATAAGCTTTTGGTTAGCTTAAGCATGAATTTCCTCCCGTGAAACAGGCCTCAAATCCAGAGAGTAGTTGGTTTCACCCATAACAGACATGGGACCATTGCACCAGTTGGCACATTTTAGACATGCATTCTGAAATGGTCACTATAGCTGCAGTGTGGAGAAAGGATGAGAAGCTCATTCTGTTAGCAGATGCTGCACTGTCCACACAGCCTTGTCATGCTTGACCCCTGGGTGGTCAGTGATGCATGGAGTCTTGATTCCCCAAGGCACGCGGTAAGTGGCTCCCCCTCATTTTGTCTGACTTGGTTTCCTTGAAAATATTTACTAATGTTAACACTGGTCAGTGTGGCTCTGAAACTAAGTGCTGGGACAGTACTAAGTTCTTGCTCCTCAAAGCTGATAATAAACAAACAAGTCACTGCCCAAGGTAAGCTGGTGGTAACATGATTGAAATACCTGTAAATAAGAAGTGGTCCAAGCCTGTCTTAGCATACTAAGATATATATAAGCCTGCAAGTGACATTTTGCTTGATAATGTAGTCCTGTAAGTTTGTCTCTCGTCTATGCACACTGATTTTAAACCAGGGTGGTTTTTCTTTTTCTTTCTGGCTTACAGAATTGCACCTGAGCCCCTAGGAGCTCTTGCTCCCACTGTGAGGGTGCATTTCGTCCATGTTCAGAGTCCATGAGCCACACAGTTTTGTGCCCCAGTGATTTTTGCATCCTCTACAAAAGATAATAGTATGTCTGATGCCCCTCTCCTTTCCTTAGGTGAGAAGGTAGAAAACAAACAAGTACTCGTGAACAAGTCCATGCCCACAGTGACTCAGATCCCTTTGGAAGGAAGTAACGTGCCACAGCAACCACAGTATAAGGACGTGCCCGTAACGTATGTGTTGACTGTGTCTTGGAAAGACATGGAAAGTTTAAAAGTGAACAGACGGGAGAAATTAAAAGTTTCATCTTTGTAGTTTGAAGAACTAAAAACTGCAATTTTGAAGACTGTTTCTTATCATGATAACAGCATGGCATGGAAGAGGCATATAGGTCTTATCACCTGGTGTGAAGTGTGGGCCAGACAGACAGAAGTTCTAGGTGGAAGAACAGGGAGGACACCTGGCATTCAGGCCCAGGGTTTGGAGGGTCAGTGTAGCTCACTGCTGCTAACATAGAGGGTTTGGGAATACATTCCACAGAGTGACACTCTGAATTGTAGAAAAGGTGAAACACCCTATCTTATCCCATATGGACAAAGCACTTAAGTCTCATTGGCCTTGGTTTCCTCTGTGCAGTGAAATGGTTAATCTTATAAATCTTTAGATTCTTTCTTGTATAATAGGATATAAAACCTAGTGAGATGAGCCAGTGATAATCGCCACACTGTGAAGAAAGAAGACAAGGGATCTGACTAGACCAAGGTCGGGAGGTGGAAAAGACGAGATACAGTTGAACAGGGTTCCTGTAGAGTCGTGCTGTGTGCTAGGCACTATGCTGTGTGACTGGAAACTCGCTGGCACATGCCACAGGCCTGCCTGTAGATAGTCACATCTAATTGGCAAAGACCTCCACACAAGAAGAGCGCAGTGGGTGCTACAGTCATTGTCACTTCCCTGAGGACTGATTGTAGTAGCCACGTTCTCAGTATTTTCCTTGTGTTACCTTGGTTATCTTCCAGCCTCCATGAGCTCTGTTCTCTTAGAAGATATGAGGTTAAGTAATTTCCCAAGGTCACCTAGGTACACATGACAGGGGCAGGATTTGAACTTGTACAGTGTGGATCCAGATATCCTCTTGAGAGCTGTGTTCATTGGAGTTGTGTGTGGAGGGGCTATCAACTTGTTTCTGGGGTGGATCACAGAGGAGAGAAGGGACTGTTTGCTTGGGGAAGGAAGGGTCCTGATATTGGCAGTGAGCCCCACAAAGAGAAAGCCCTTTTGAACTTGAGCGTGTGGAGTGGTTCCTCTGTCATGCCTGAGGGAGGAATCTCTATGTTCAAAGCTCATCGTTCCTTCTCCTGGCTCCTTCATATCCTTTACTCGGACCTCCGGTTCTTTCATTTTTGTCTACCCATTTTTCCACCTTCTTTTTATTGATTTCCTCCCCACAATCTAGAAAATATGTTCAAATATTTCTCATTACAGGAACATAATGGCCTTTTCTGGACTTTGAGAATTTACTCAGAGAAATCAGTAAATTCTGAATGACAGTGTTGTGTGTGGAAAGGGCTGGTCTGGGCCTCTGACAACACTCACTGTCTTTGTACCCTCAGCATCTTGGGTGCCTCCGGCCTTCACCTTGCACTCATATCAGGCCCACATTTCTAGGAAATCATTCCTTACTCTCTAAGACATACTGTCCTCCTTTGGTCCTATTGCACTGGCTCAGGCTGCTCTCTCTGCCTGGCCTGGACATCTCCAGGGTCACCTCTATGACAGTACTTGACACCCCACCTCTCCCTGCCACCCTCCCAGCCCCTAGCAATGCTATCGTCCTGGGCCTTTCCTGGTCTTCAAACCACTGACATGTTGACCACTGTCCCATCTTCCTTATTGGACACAAATTCCTCTTGTGCAGGAACTGTGTCCCTTTAATGTGGGTGTCAGGGGCCAGCAGGGATCTGACTTGGGACATGTAAGACGTGTCATATAATGTAATGCAATGCAACATAGTTAATATAAAATGATTAAAGGGTTTGCAAAAGTGATTAAGAACTTGGGGTTGGATCTGATAGGCTTCCTCTCCAATCCTAGCTCTAATCCATGAAGCAGGTGCCCTAGGACAGGCTACTCGGCCTCACTAAACATCTGTGATAAATAATAATGTAAGACGGGGGGGGGGGAAATAATGTAAGACTGTGGGGAGGATTAAATTGTGCTATGTCTACCTCACAGTAAATTATAAGACTGTAAAAGGGAAATGATAAAATTGGAACTTAGCGTTAAAAATGAAAGTGGTTTTTCAAAACACAAGGTGCATTGTGGTAGGACTGGATAGAATATGTGTATGTGAATGAGAAGCTCATTTCTAGTGACTTTCTCTCTCAACGTTAGCTATAAAGGTGCCACAGATTCATACATTGAAAAAGTGATGATCTCTTCCAATGCTGAAGATGCTTTTCTCATCAAAATGCTCTTGAGACAGACAAGACGCCCAGAGATCGGAGACAAGTTCAGCAGTCGTCATGGACAGAAAGGTAATTGTTTGGTTCCTCTGCCAGCTCACAAATTAGATGTGCTAAACAACTGATTAACCTCATATATGACATATTTCATAATATCTCCCTACTATAGATGTTTGAAAATTTAATACATTGATAGAAAAATGATTGTTTTATTTCTCAGATTAACCTGTTTATATTTTAATGATATTTAAAATATCATTATTATACCTGCTGAAGTACATGTGACAATAATAGTCATGCTTAGGATTTTCTCCTTAGGAAAAGCACATTTTTGACCACACTGTGCTGTCCAGTCATGCAGATGTCAGCTCTAGAAGGTATATTATCAGTTCCTTTAGGTACATGTACAGAAAGAGTAATAGCTTGCCCAAGGTCACTGATTTCTGAACCTGAGCAGCATGGCTTCACAGTCCAAGCTCTTAACTAGCATCTAGGCCACCCTAATAGTTTGGCAGTTAGTCCATGCTGTGCATGACACATAGAAAGTGCTCAAGAAGTGAAGCAGCAGCCATCATGAGTAATGGCAGCTTTTCTTTACTTGAGATGTGTCTTTTCAACCTTGACTTTTACTTGCCAGCACTTATGAATTATGTCGTGTCTTGTTAATGGATTAGTGTAACCATAACTGCACATTTTGGGCTGTCTGATTTCAACTTTTTTGCCAAACAAGTATATCAAATCCTACAGTTTGGTCAAATAAATCCAGCTTTGGTTGTCATTCTGCCAATGAAACAACTTCAGACAGAGATAGTATTTCATCAAAAGCATTTTTAGTTTAGTTGATAGAAGCAAAATTATTCTGTTATCTGTTAATGTGAGTTTGACACCCCTAGTCCATACAATTTCCCTCAGTGGTTCTCTCTTTTTAACTATCTTGAGACTCTCGTGCTTTCTGAGCTTGTTAGTGAGAGTAAACTCTGTACAGTGAAGCTTTTCCTCCTTTTCTCTTGCTGGTACGGTTTCTAGAGGTGCTTCAGAGTCATTCTGGGGTGGCCATGGTAACCATAGCCTTAGTTTATATGGTCATATCTTCCTATTACTTGGTCAAGAGCAAAATTTGACATCTTATTGAAGTAAACATTCTTTACAAAACCACCATGAGAGCATCCCATTCTGAATGAATTTCAACTTTCAAATACCCACCTTCTTGTCTTTCTTCCATGTGGATATTGTGCAGAGTTGCAGATTAGCAAACATGTCAGTGATTATCTGCTGGGTCCTTCTCCACTAGACCCTTATGTTCTCCATCCAGCCTCATAGAGTATTTCTCGTAGCACACACTGACCAAGTACTTGGTAGTGATGAATAAATGAGTGCATTGAAGCTACCTTCAAATAAGATTCTCTCCTCTTGATGGGTGACTGTCCTCAGGCTGTGCTCCACACACTATGCGAGTCTGTCATAGTCAGCCCACACGTCGCTGAGATGAATCTCCAAACCAGGCATAGTTTATGGGAGTAAAGGATTTATTTGTAACTGTAGATACAGGGGAAGTTCCAGAATGCAAAAGAGGCTTCTCCCCTTTCACAAGTCCAAGCAGAAACAGAAAGCCATCACCTACACCATACACACAGAACAGCAAACAGGCAGGAGGGGTGTGGGTGCCACATCAAGGAGAGAATTTCTTCCCCTTATATAGGCTTAGGGTGGGGTCTTGCAACCCTATCCCAGACTTAATGGCTTCCTGAGTCTCTGGAATTTCCTTCCTGCATGGCCCACACAGGAAAAGATGTTTACTTCTAGCTCCTTTGAGCTTCTTTACATCTTGCCCCTTGCTGAGAGACTGCCTTCCTGTAAACATCCTCAGAGACCCACCCAAGGTTATTTGAAAGGCCAAGTTGACAACAAAACTTAATCATCACAGAGTCCATATACATGTTTGGACAAAGTGGCCCTGTGGAAATGAATCCTACCTACTCAGTAAGCTCTGTAAACATAGGCCTCCTAAGTGAAATGTCAGGAAGGCTTTGTGCTGTAGCAGTTTTTCACAGTGTTAATATGACAGGGATAACGTTCCTCGACATCAGTGCTTTCTAACATGCTGTGATCTGAGACCACAGTGTTAGAATGCTGTTCACTCTTAGGGGCCTCAATTATATGACTCTCAAAACCCATGGAAGTCCTCCCAAGGCAGCTGACCTTTCACTGGGAGTGAGGAGTTTGTCTTACTGGTTTCCTTTTTCCAGATGGTTTTTAATCCAAGGGTAAAAACCTTCTTATTAGCCCATATTCCCTTGATAGTCCTTTCTTCTTACAATTTCATCAGATTTATTGAAAAGCTTGGTGGGGGGCATGAAAGTATGCAAACCAACAGAAAAGCAGTATAAACTTTAACATAGTAATGGGAAGAATGACATAGGATTATTAACTGAACATAAATTTCATACTTGAAACATAATTTTTTAATCAAATAATAAACTTATAAATGTATATGATTTTAAAAGGTTAAGTGTTTGGGCTAGGAAGATGGCTCAACAGTTAGTGGTGCATGCTTGCAGAGCCTGATGGCCTGGGTTCATTTTCCCAGTACCCACATAAAGGCAGATGAACAAAGTGGCCCATGCATGCGGAATTATTTGTAGTGGCAGGAGGCCCTACTGCACCCATACTCACTCTCTTTTTGTCTGCTTCTTTGTTTATCTCTCTCAAAGAAATATTTTTTTTAATTAGAGGGTTTAGGGTGGGGGATGTACCTCAGTGGTAGAGCGCTTGACTAGCTTGAGGACCTGGGTTCAACTCCCAGTGCCACATTTAAAAGAGGGTATAATAAAAACAAAAATCAATCTTTGCTTCTCCTCCACTTCTGTCTCCAGAAGCACATTCTTCCCATTTGTACCTGTGTACCTGAATCTAAGTAGTCTTAGATGCTCATTCATTTTTGGTGAAATGCTATAGGTTTCTTACTGTGGATCGGAGGACCCCGTTCTTTGTCGCTTCTCCTCTTCACCTTCCACCATCAATCACTTTCTGAATAGAAATGTCATAATTTTGCACCACTTAATTATTTAGATTGCATTATCGACTAGACTACATGCACAAGGAAAAGTCCAAATAAGTCATTATTCAAGTATAGTTCCTTTTTCAGTTTCATTCATTTATTATTTGTAAAGCTGGTGTTGCCATCAACAAACTCTGCACAATTTTCCTTGTGATCAGTTGTCTGTTAGAGGCACACACACCAGCTCCCTTATTGAGCCTCCTTTCTGGAGGAGACGCCAGAGTGTCTCAGCAGTGTGTTAAGAACTTACTGTCTGTGAGTCCACCATGTGGTCCCTGTGGTCCTCAGGAGTGCTGGGCGGGGCCTCGGGCAGCCAGGACCAGAGCAGCCTTATCCTCTCATGCGCTGAACAGCTGTTTTTCAAGAAGGCTAGCAAGCACTTTTCATTTGCTAAGGCTTCTACAACCAAGTACCACAGAGTTGGAGACTCATTCAACAGAAATGGGTTTGCTTTGTCTGGAGGCTGTCCATTCAGGGTCAGTGTGTCTGGGTTTGGCTGCTTCTTGGTTTCCAGGTGGTTGACTCATTGTCTTCACGTGGCCTTTTTCCTGTGCACATGCATCCCTGGTGTCTGTCCCTCCTGAGGACGCCAGTCTTATTGGATGAGGTTTGTCCCTGTGACTTCATTTAACTGCAGTCGCCTCTTTAAAGGCCTGACCACAAAGTCCAGCTGAGGTTTACTGGGAATCAGGATGTCAGTAGCTTAGTCCCTAATAGCCTCCAGGTTGTGGAATGGCAACTCTATTCCCTCATTCTTCCTGTGTTACTTTTCTTTCCCCTACCCCTTGGCTCCTTAAATTGTTGAGGAAAGGATCATAGGAAGTAATTTTTGAGACAAGTATGTGTGAACATGTCTTAATCCTCAAACTTGATTTGTACTTTGATTGGGATATACTATTCCAGGTTGAAAACTTTCTCCAAGGATTTTGATGGCATTGTTACAGTATCTTGTAGCCCTCACTCCTGTAAACTGCACTGTCATCTGCTCTCGAATGTCATCTTCCTCAAGTGAAATCTCACAGGCCTCCTGTCGTTCCTTTTGCTGGGTAATTGTGCAGCCTTGTGTTCTAGTTCAAGTCTTTCAAGTCTTGGATATTTTCTTGATATTTACTTCATTGGCATCTTCCTCCTCCTCATTTTTCCTGTACCCTTTCTGGCTTCTCATAAGTCAGGTACCAGATCTTCCAGATCGGTGCTATAACTCAGTTCCTTCCCCATTGTCTGTTTTGTTTTGCTTTGTTTTTGTTTTCTTTTGTAAGAAGCTTGATCAACTTTATTTTCCAGGGTGTTTTTTGTTTTTCATGATAGGGTCTCACTCTAGCCCAGACGAGAATTCACTATGTAGTCTCAGGCTGGCCTCAAACTCACAGTGATCCTACTACCTCTGCCTCCCGAGGGCTGGGGTTAAAGGCGTGGGCCACCACTACCAACTGATTTTCCAGGTTTTTAGTTTTTATTAATTTATTTATAATTTTAAATTAATTTTATTTATTTATTTATATTTGGGGTGGGCTTTTGGTTTTTTTGTTTTGTTTTGTTTTTTGAGCTGGGGTCTCACTCTAACCTGGAATTCACTATGTAGTCTCAGGGTAGCCTGGAACTCATGGCCATCCTCCTACTTCTGTCTTCTGAGTGCTGGGATTAAAGGTGTGCTCCACCACGTCCAGTTTAATTTTTATTTTATATTTTATGTGTTCTCTTTTTATGCTAATGAGTATATCTTTTTAGTTCTAGAATTTTCTTCTTTATAAATATTTTTATTTATTTATTTGCAAGGAGAGAGAGAAAAGGAGAGAGACTAGGCATGCCATGGGCCTCTTATCACCATAGACAAACTGCAGACACAAGTATCACTTTGGGTATCTGGCCTTATGTAAATACTGGGGAATTGAACCTGGACCATCAGACTTTGCAAGCAACAGTCTTTAACTGCTGAGCCATCTGTCCAGCCCCCTTCATTTTTATTTTTATGTATTTATTTTTTAGTATGGGAAATGGAACTCAGGGCCCTGTACATTCTAGAGAAATGCTCTACCACTGAGTTATATCCCCAGTCCTTGATTTCTAGTTTTTATTTTTTTAAGATGGGTTCTTGCTGTATACCTCTGGTTAGCTTCGAACTCAACTATGTAGCCTGGGCTATCCTCAAATTAGTGATCCTCCTGCCTCAGGCTCCTAAATGCTGGGACTATAGACATATGCCATTACACCAGGCTTTTTTGTTTTTACTTGTTTTTAATTTATTTATATTTTTTCTCTTGTTTTTTTTTTCCTGCATAGTAGTTTTAAAATATGGTTTGCTATTGTTAGAGGCTGTAATGCCTGATACATTCTTGAACTCTAAAAAGCATTTGAAGGCTCTGTGTCCTGTGGTGAGAACGTGCTCCCTGGTGTACATCATTGTAGGGTGATTAGGCGGTGAACTATTTTATTATTGGTGCCATTCAGTTTCTGTCTTGTAGGATCTGACTCCTGCCTGAAGTTTGAAGTTAGCAATGAGTAGAAGGACAGAGCTAAAGTTTACCAATGGACTTTTAAGAGCCAAATACTGACAGGGGGCTGAAACTCACTCCTCAGTGGACAGACCAGTACCTCTCCCCACCCTGTTCTATGCTTGATATCCTTGAGGGTGCAGTGCTCAAAACAGACAGAAATCCAGTCCTGTGGGCTTATATTCTCATAGGCAGAAGAGATAATGGGGAGCGCTGAGATAATGATCAGTTCCAAGGTGGAAATAAATGAATGATAGGAGATGGGGAGGAAGTACGTGGCAGGAAGGGAGTTGAAAGTTTAGGTCAAGGGATTGGGACAGATTATTAAAAAGACAGTCTTTTCTGAAGATCTGAGAGAAAGTTCCCCCTTCTCTCTCTGAAGAGTATTTGAGCTAACAGGAAGGCATGAGGCTGAGCTCGTGGAGAACCAGGGGCAGCATGGCTAGAACAGGGAACGGGGCGGCTGGCGGTAAGCAGTCAGGGTGCTGTGGCAGCTTGTACTCGGAGGGAGAGGGGAAGTGTTTGGACAGAGAGGTTGCCTGACCTATTCTGACTGCTGTGTTGACAAGAGATTCTGAGGACAAAGGAGGGCAGCAAGGCTGTGCAATTTCTCCAGGGAGATCTGGTGGTGGGACAGAAAAGCACAACAGGGAAATGGTGGCAAACTCTGCATGTTGAAAGCAGGGCCCCTGACATTGCTGACAAACTGGGCGTCATAAAGGCAGGGCTCCTGCTCTCACCTCACGTCTCACCCTGATTGCCACAGTTCCGAGCCAGAGCTGAGGCGGTCTTTCTCTTTCATTTCTCTATTTGTCAGCCTGTGAAGATGTAGCAGTACCTTGCATGCACTGATGCACCTCATCCTCCGTATAGGTAGACTGGACCCTGTCTAGTTGTCATATTAGTGAGGTTGTGGGTGATAAACACAAGGACTCCATCTGTCACACTGACTGCAGATCCAAATGTCTGCTCTTTGGGAGTTCTCAACCCAGGAATGCCGAGTGAGTGCTCAGCTGATGCTACGCTAGTTTACAGAAGTACCATAAAGTAGTTTGAAGAAAAGGTGAGAATATTTAGAGCACAGATCACTTTTCTGCTTACTAGGGCTTTGCCTCTTAGGATTCTGGGATATTAGCTTCTTAGTCACTTCAATGGTTGAAAACTGATGTTAAAATGTTTTAAAGTTTCCACCAAGAGAACTGCTACATAAATGTTAATAGTCTTCTCAAGGTTATTTATCACATTTTGTATATATCTCAGAATAACTCATCTTTTAAGTGTGTCATGTACGCATTTTCATGAGTGTGCACATGTAGTGCATATGTGTAGGTGTACTTAGAGACCAGAGGATAGCCGTGGATGCCATTGTTAGTAACACCATCTCCCTTTTTTTCTTTTCTTTTAAGAGTCTCTCATTGGCCTGGAGCTCACCAATTAGGCTACACTGGCCGGCTAGTGAGCCCATGGGATCCTCCTATCTCTTTTTCCCAAGTGCTGGAATTACAGGCATGCACTGCCACACCTGGCATGTTACATGGGTTCTTGGGTGGAGCTCAGGTCCTCGTGCTTGCAAGGCATACACTTCACCAATTGAACCATCTCTTTAGCCCATAATTGATCTTTAGTCTTCATAGCTATTGTAACTAAGGTTTGCCACTTTGATCTTTGCCTTGCATGTTACCATCACAATATTAGCAGTTTATTTTCTGAAGTTCTTTTCACTTATGAATAAAATCATAGAAATTCAAAACTCAATAGATTTGTTAAAGTAATTGTATATGTTGTTTTTAAATATCCAAAATGCCTTGCTAGGTGACTCAAATATATCTCAGGCTCACTGAGGATACAACCCCCAGAGCACCCATTCTGCATACAATATGATATTTGCTCAATGTGCTTGTGGAATAATTTAAGTAAAGTATCTTAGTGTTCATTGATTTCATTGGAGATTATGACTCATAAGCACAAGGACCTGAGTTTGATTCTCAATACCCCTATAAAAGCCAAGCATGGCGGCATGAACCTGTAATCCTTGAGGAGGTGGAGGCAGGAGGATCCTGGAGCAGCCAGTCTAGCCTAACTGGTGGGTTACAGGTCAGAGAGAGACCCTGCCTAAAAGGAGATGAACAGTTTTCCAAGAATGTCACCTGAGATTTTCCTCTGGCCTCTGTGTGAGTGTGCACACACAAAACAAGCAAATGAAAAGAAGAAATGGAATGCCTTATCCAAAACTGCACCAAAAGTTTCAGTACCTAAGATACATAGCCCTCTGTCTTAATGTAATGTGTTCTGCTGTGCCTAGATTACTAAACTGGGCAATTTATAAAAACAGAGATTTATTTCTTAGAGTTCTAGAAGCTGGGAAATTTAAGGCCAAGAGGCTCACACCTTGTGATAGTCAATCTTGCCAACTTGATGGAGTTTAGAATCACAATGGAAATAAACCTCTGGGCCTGACTGTGAAGGAGGGAATTTCTAGATTAAGTTGAGATGAAAAGACCCATTCTAACTGTGGGTAGCCTGGCCTGGGGTTCCTGGACTATGTAAAAAGGAAACCAGGAGCTGAACACCAGCATTCACCACTCTGCTTCCTGACTGTGGATGCAGTGTGATCAGCTGCCCCACTGCACCTACCACCATGCTCTTCCCCACCATGATGGACTGTATTTTCTGGAAGTGTAAGCCAAGTGCTTATCAAGTATTTGGTTGCAAGTTTGAGAAAAGTAACTAATGCATATCTGTTGAGGGCTGTTTTAAAAAATATTTTTATTTTTCAAGGAGAGAGAGAATAGGCTAGTGCCAGGGGCCACTAGCCGCTGTAAACCAATTGCAGATACATGTGCAACTATGTGCATTTGCCTTTACATGGTTACTGGGGAATTGAACTCAGGTCCTTAGGTTTTGTGGGCAAGCACCTTAACCAGCAATCTCTCCTGCCCCCTGTTGAGGGCTTTCTTATCGCACCATTTCTTGGTAGACAGAGGAAGGGCAAAATAGCACACTGGAGAGAGAGCAAGAGGTAGAATTCACAGACTTTTTGTAATCTGAATTAATTCATTCATGAGGTGGAACCCTTGTGACGTAAACACTTTCATGAGGCCCACCTCCCAACATTGTTGCACTGGGGATGTTTTCAGCACATGTTTCTTGGGAGACAAATGCAAATCCTAGCACTTCCCATCCCTAACTGATGAAACAAATCCACTGCAGCTTTTCCAACCAAAGTAACTAAACTCACATGCCCACCCCATGTCAGCCTGGGCACAAATGAACACATATGCCTTGACAGCCACAGGAAAAGGATTAGTTCATATGCAAGTCACCACTGCAAACTCTCTACAAACACAGTAGTTTGACTAGTTATACTAGAATAACTGCTAGTGCCCATGAGGAGTTGAATGAATACCTGAAGCACAAAAACTAAAAATAAAAAGGACTGTATTCTTCAATACTAAGTTACATCATAACAACCATTACTGATAAAGAAGTTTACTGTGGCTGAGAATCTCACAGAGTTCAAAATATCTGTTAGAAGTCTTGTCTAATCCACCTTCCCAGTGGAAGGTTTCCATCCATCTATCTATCTATCTATCTATCTATCTATCTATCTATTTATTTGCGAGCAGAGATGAGAGCGCTAGAGTATGGGCATCCCAGGGCTGCAAATGAACTCCATATACATGTGCTACTTTGTGCATCTTGCTTTATATGCGTGCTGGGGAATTGGACCCAGACCAGCATGCTTTGCAAGCAAATTCCTTTTTTATATTCCTTTAGCAGGTGGGTTTGCACACTGTATGGGCCTGTCAGGGAGGCCTTGCTGCTTTCTGGGGCAGTCTGTTCATTATTGGCACCATTCTATTGTCTGGAATCTAATGGACACTTTCTCTCATTTTCCCATTATCCCTGTCCTGTGGGCCATGCTAGAGCCCCAATAGATAGAGTCCTCTTTTCTTCATAGCTACCTTCTCTTCAGCCTTTAAAGAACAACTCTAGGTTGAGACACAACAGAGAGATGGAGACCTTGAGTTCTAACTAGGCGGCTCTTATCTTCCTGTCTTTGAAGTGGAAGTATCCCCAGGAGGCTGTTACTGGTGGGTATAGTGTTATGTATGAAGTAATCAGTAAAGGGCAGTTAGCTCTGTCCTGGTTCTTCTCCTGCAGGCTGGAGACTAGGTACAGAGGAGGACAAAGATAAAGAAGTAAAACAAAATGAACACAACAGAGATAAGCAGTCAGTGGAACCAGCTGACTGCCTCAGATAGGAGAGAGAGAGAGAGGAGAGAGGGGGGGGCACAGGGGCTGTAGTTTTAAGCCTAGTAATGATAATACCCATCTCAAAGCAACTTTGTTTTTCCCTGAACTTGAGATTAATGATATAATGGCATGGGCCTCCATCATTTCAAGTCCTTCCATTGTGAACTTGACTACTTACAGAGTTTTCAATAGGTACATGCACGGATAGACATTTGGGAAATACACAAGAGTAAAACAAGACAGACACACAGGATGTCTGCTCTTCTCTAGAGTTTCTGCCCTGTTGTGAGAAGAAACAGACAGGAAAGAAGTAAACAAAAATATGGACACAATAATTTAATTGAGGTAGTGATAACTGCTGCATATAAGAGACTGACTGGTTTGGGGGGTAGGAAGTGCACTTGAGATTGATATTCAGAAGCAGCCTCTTGAAGAAGTGACATCTAAGCTGAGAACCAAAGGGTAAAAAGGGGCTAGTCAAGCAAAAAGAAATGTAGCACAGGCATCTGGAGTTCATTTGCAGTGCCAAGAGGCCCTGGCACACCCATGCTCTAGGAGAATTAAGTTCTAGGCAGAAAGAACCTTTAGGGCTAAGTCCTCAAGGCATTAGTAAGCAAGCCTTGAGGACCAGAAAAATGTGTACCTGAGCAGAGCATAAATTTGTTGTTCTTGGTGTTCAGGAAGAGACATGGCCCTACAGATTGCCTAATTGTGAATTCGTAGATAGTATTGTTGTTAGCATAGTGTGCAGATTGCATTTCTGTGCCTAACGCCTCTTAAAACAACCTCTCCAGCCTTAGTGAAGGCTTGAAAATTAAGTTTCACAGATTGTGAGTACTCTCTCTCTCTCAAATAGGATCACTTCAAAGGTAGCAGGATAATTAGCAGCTAAATGAGACAAGTGTGAAGTAAAGTTGAGCAGCAATATCGCATGCTGTATGTGATGAAGGAGCAGTGAAGAAGGCTCAGGAGGACCGAAGGAGCGAAGGAACAGGAAGCACACCCTTCCATAACAGCAGCCAGCCCGTGAGAAGTGACTGCTGCAGGTGTGTCACTACCAGACACCACAGCCCAGTGGGCGCTCGGCCTCCTCTGCCCTGAGAGGTGGGAGAGGACTAAGCAGGCAGTGCCGGTGTTAAGGAAAGAGAAAGTTTTTGTAACGATGATGCATGGGAGCCGGGCAGGTGACTCACTCAGTGAGGTACTTGCTGCACAAGAGCAGGACCTGAGTTTGGATCTCCAGCATCGATGTCAATAGCTGGGCACCATGGCACACGCCTGTAATCCCAGGCTTGGGGAGGTGGAGACCAGAGTATCCCTGGGGCTTGCTGTCTAAGTGTTCTAGCTAAACAGTGGCTGAGCTCCAGCTTCAGTGAGAGACTCTGTGTCAGAATACAGGGTGAAAAGGAAGATACCCCTGTCAAAGTCTAGCCTCCATGCGCACCTGCACACACAGTCTCATGCATAATGAAAAGGAGGGTGTCGCATAGAAAAACTACTCAGATCAGATGCAGACCAGGTTCACTCACAGTGTGCTTGCTATACAGCTGAGAAAGTCCTGGTCCTTATATGTCCCTGACATGGGACAACAAACTTTATGAAATATAGACTGCCTTTGGGTCTTGGCCAGGTCAGTGTGTATCATCAGTATGTGTGCTGGGCATCCTCCTCCCCCAAAAGAGCTCTGATAAGAATCTCTAGAGTGGTTCATCCTTTTGGGTCATTCAGTAATTACCTTCTGGACAACAAAGTTGGGAAGAGAAGTCTGGTTTGGATGGTTCTTAGTCCACTTGTCATGGGAGCTCAGGAGATGGTTCAGTCAGTAAAGTACTTATTGCACAAGTATGAGAAGTATGTAAACCCAAAGTTCTGATCTAGTTCTAAGTATTTTGGAGTGAAGCCATGACTCATAGGCTTTATACATCAGGACTTCTCAGAGGGGGATGTAGAGCAAGACATGGGTCCCAAGTGTCCTGCTAGTTTTTCTCATATCATTTTGTTACCAGATTTAGCGAGAGTTAAAGGTACAGAGAGACGTTCATACAGGATGCTCACTGAGATCCTGTTTGAAGCTAGACTTCCAATTAAAATAGAAATAAAAATAAAGTCCTAGAGGTTCTGTAACTTTGCCGTAAATTCTACATGGAGGAAGCTCATGGGGCAAGTAAGTTTAAACTGAGATTTGCTTTCTCTGGTGATCAGTACATATATTAGAAGATGTCTTTTTTTTTTCATTTTTCAACAACAACAACAAAATTAATGTTAGACTAAGGAGTTCCCAAGTAAGTTTCACCACAGTGTTCAGGCAAACCAAATTATTATATTTCCATATATCCTCTTACTTTTACTGACATTCACAATGAGCAAAGAAAAAATGAACTCCTTTGATGTTGAGAGGGGAAAAAAGCAATAAATCACTTCTCTGAAAGAGCATTTCTCAGTCCCTCATGTGAAAAAGGATTAACACCTCCAACAAAGGTCCCTAGACCACAGAATCAAGCAGCAATACCAAGTGGTATTCCTAAGCAGAAGAAAAACTGTATTTGAGCAAGTGTGTTTGTCCTGGCAGACAGAAGCTTTTTAATAACTGCAAATCTGAGATAATGGCATACAGTCCTCGGTGTCCCCCCAGATCCTCCAGGGCCAGGCAGCAGGTTAAGTGGGTGCAGTCAACCTTTGCTCTGAAGTGAAGCCTCGTCTTCTCGCAGTGGAGTTTTGTTACTTAGTGGTTCACTACATCCATCTTTGACTCATAAGGATAGAGTACCTATGAATAGGAAGTTTTTGGAAGATTCAGCTTTGACTCTTACTCAAAAAAGTCTCAGTGTAAGATCACTTGCCTCCATTTTGCATTCATAAAATTGATTGAATTATCTGCTCAATTAATTTGTTAAAACTTGATGAACTGTTTTTGTTAGAAGAAATGAAATTCTTCTCTGACTGTCGTATACATCAAAATATCCTTATTCAGTACGAGAAAGGAGCTGTGGGAAGGAAGAAGACATCTCTTCATGTATGCAGCACAGCTGAGAGAAAGTTTATAAACCAGGTTCTGGTTCAGAACTAGTTTTGCCAGACCTTCCTTTGTTCCGTGCTTTCCCTGCATCGCTCTCTGTCACCAGTGAGAAGAGCCTGACTGGGGGTGGTAGTTGGTAGTCTCATCCCCTCTGTCAGGCTGAAGCTTCACATGGTCTGGACGTCTTTGGCTCCCTTTGCCTGATGCTGCTTGAATGAAAGTTTCTACATGGTGGGGGGGGGCAATAGGACTAACAGTGTGAGCCCCAAGATAAGGTGTGGGATTTACAATGTTCTTCAGAATTTGAGTTCAGAAGGTAATTCCAGCAACTTGTTAATGTTAGGAATAATTTTACCTACATAGACACCTTATTGTAAAAAGACTTTATTTAATTGGCTTTTTAAGAACAGATTTTGAACTTCTATAGCTCTCCTGTAACCTGCTGACCTTCTAGTAAATATCCAACTAAAGCTTTGAAATTAGGCTATTTAGTGTTTTATGGCCCAGAATAAAAATCTCCAATTCTGTTTCCAAATAGTGTAGCCTCACACATTTTATTAAGCTTTGACACAGTCAGCCATGTGTATTTTGTAAAGTTCCTATGGTTATTGTTTTACAATAGCTGCTTCCAGAAGCATTGTAAGGGTTTCAATTAATCAGCCCTTTGTGAGCTTCAGACTATGCAAATTTATCACATCAAACCATTCAACTGCTCCTGGGAAAGCCATGTAAAAACTCCATTGTCTTCTAGCGCCTCCTCTCATTTAGAGTGATGTTTTAATAAGAAAGCTAATCAGGTTTTCTTATGCATTATTTATCTGTTAACATGTAAGAACGAGCCGAATTAAAATCATGTCAGCCGGGATATGGCAAGTGACGTGATAGATCTGGGGTGATTCAATGCAGCACAAAGCTATGATTCAACAGTGTTTGTCTCCCCTCTCCCTTGGGCTTATTTAAGGTGACGGTGTGAAAAGGAGAAGGTTACTTCCGAAACTGGAAAGGGGAAGGGAAGAATGGAGTAAGCACCTTACTTTTAAATGTTAGGCTTCACATTTTGATTTTGATATTAACATTTGAGGATGTATAAAGGCCCACAGAGGGGTTTATTCAACACATTTCTTGCTTAACAGGAATAGTCAAACTTGAAAGTATTCTAGCTGCATCTCAAGCTGCATGTAGCACTGTATTCAGCAGAAGTAAACTATTTCCCACTAGAAGCCTGCAGGCCCTGGCCCAGGCCCTGGCCCTGGCCCTGGGTAGCTGTCAAGCTATTAGGCAATAGCCTCCTCCTATGCAAAGCACCTGGACAACCAGCGAACAGGGCGGGTTCCAGCCAAGTCAAAGTCCCGCTCTGGCTGGCTGTCCATTGAGTTCATCTCCTTCACTTTGTAGAATTACCTCCTGCTGAGAGTAATTAGGTTTCTCAGATGATAATAATTCCGTCTTTCCATGAAGCCTCTTCTCTAAAGACCATAAAGTAGCTCTCAGATATTAGCTCCTCTGTTCTTCTAACACAATTACCTCCTGAGGTAGTGCTAATTATTCCCATTATAAAGACCAACTGCTAAGGCTCATCACCTAACCCAGTGTTGTCCCCGCCCATACAGTATCTGTTGAGTAACATCAAATTCAAGTTGCCTGAGTCCTTACTGTCCTATCTTCCTCTGGATTGAGACCCAGAGCGAAGTGTGCTCTCCAGGTGGTATTTCCCCACATTCACAAGCCCCATGAACACTGGGCATCCGTAGGGTTCACAGGCCTTCTTTTTGTATCGTGACTGTCGAGACAAAGCACAGCCTCATTGCCTCCTCTTCAGTGCAGTGCTGAGCTCTGGACAGAGGCCTTGTCTACCAGTGAAGGTGCTGTGCTGCCAAAACTGAGCTCAGGTGTAAACGCAGTGCCCTCCTGCCTGGTGTGCCACCTAGAACATGGGGATGTGGCACGCGCAGGTGTGGAACTGTTGGCTTTCATCACTAACCTGCACAGGCTGCACCTCCTGTCTGATCCTCGTGTCCTTAGTACTTGTCAGTGTCTGCTGAGTGATGGCTCACTGGCCACCAACAAATAGGAAACCACTTGCTAGTCAGCGTCGGCACACAAAAGTTACATTGGAAACAGCTCTCAAATTTGGGATGCCATTGCTGTTGGCTTCTGAGGTCAGTGCTTTCCTGAGTTTGGCTTGTTTGCTTATGTTTATATTTTTATGAGATAGGGTCTTGGTGTAGGTAGTCTAGGCTGGACTTGATCATGGCCCTCTAGCCCTCCATCATGTTAGATTACTGGCAGAACCACCATATCCTACTTTTTCTTATATTCTTATCTCTTATTTTATCTGTTCACTTTAAGTGTCTTGCACAGACCCAGTCCATTAAGACTAATACTTTGAGGTAGGGTCTCACTATAACCCAGGCTGACCTGGCTCTCTCTTTCTCTCTTTAGCCTCAAACTGGCCTTAAATTCACAAAGATCCTCCTACCTCTGCCTCCCCAGTGCTGGGAGCAAAGGCATGTGCTGCCGCCCACCACCCCCACGCCTAGGCTGAAGACTAATCTTTTAAAATATTTTTTTAAAAAGTCAAGAGTAACTTTTGCATGACATCAGTTGCTGTTTCTCACTGCAGATTCACTCATAAGGTTGACTGCATGCTTTGCTAGGCAAAGCCATTTTCCCATGAATTCTGTGCAGACATGGAAATGGACAGGAAGGTCTTCACGAGGTTCCCAAGTGGACTTCTTGGAACTCCCTAAGTTCTGCCTCTGTCCAGCTTGGGATGAATACCAGTGACTGGAGCAGTGCCTCCCTCCCAGGCACTGCCGGGCCTTTCTGCTCTCAGCCCCCCAAGATGCCATCTTTCCTCGTCAATTTGTATTTGTTGAAAGTCCTGATTCTCAGTTGGCCCCTGTGAGTGCATCTGATGTTCCCAGGCACGTTAAACTGGTGTGTTTGTGTTTTACTGCCAAGGAGACATCAGCATGAGCCACAGGATGAAATTTTATTTTGAAATCTGAAATGCTGTGTAAGCATTTAAAATATGAATCAGTAATTGTCCTGCAACAGTTCGCATTCGCTATGCTTTATTTGTAGTGCAGCCTCTGCAGGCATCCAGGGCAGTGCCAGCGCATGGAAGCTTCCTTCATGGCATTTACATTTTTAAACCAGGAAGTGATCATAACTTTTAAGAGTGCTAATGCTAGAAAGGATTTTATACCCATGTCTCTGGAGAACAGATATTTTAATTTTCCATTGGAAAATAAGGAAACTCTTCCCCTTTGATTAAAAGATTTGAATATTTCTGAAACCAAGACCTAAGAGGGAAAAGGAGAAGAGAATCAAGAGAGGGAAGTGTGGTTCTGAGATTGAGAGCTCTTTTTACCCCTAATGAATTCAGCAAGATGCAAACTTTAAAAATCATCTGTCTCATTTGAGATTTGAGATCATCAAATTCTGTCTAAATATTTTGTTTTAACTCCTAAGCTCATTATGGCCTCTTTGTGTTGACTTGTATTAAAATCTGTCAGCTCTGGCTGGTCTCATAAGCGCAGTCAGCGGACCAGAATAAGTTAATTATTTACTTGTGTCGCTAGTGCTCTTCATCTAATGAAATGCACAGCTGTGTTAGATCTGCAGTGGGATGTGTAGCTCCCATTGTTCCGAAAGTCAGCAGAGGGTAGAAGCCTCGATGATGGAGAGCCCTCAGTTCTTTCTGCTGTTCTGGCTTTCTGTGTCGATTTCATGGATCTTTTATCATTCACTTTCACACAAAACAAACAACACAGGGCTGTCTGCTATGGGAACCATCTTGGCATATGAAAGGGTTTTCAGAGCCTAAAGTAATTTTAAGTTAGCGAAGATTTAATTCTTGGCTTACAGGTGCCCTTAGTTCAGATACAGCCAAAGCAGTTCCAGAACGGAATGAAAAGCTACTTATGTGTCTTTTTTTTTCACAAAGTGTCAGAAAAAGGCAGATAAGAAAACAACTTCCCTAAAAGGAAGCTCTATAGTAAATATTAACCAGATTTAAAGGCAAATTACTAGATTGTGATTTCAGAATCGAGAATCTCTTTCATTATAATAAAACATAATGAAATTGAATTTGCCCAATTAAACATGTCAACTAAAACCAAGACTAAAATGCATATCTTCTTTATTCCTCCCTCCCCCATTCCCAGTGTGGATGTCATGATTCCTGGGTCCTTGCTGGAACCTCCTGTCCTGTACACCCACTTTCTGCTGCTGGAGGGTGGGCAGCAGATCCTGAGCCCAGGCCAGCACCCCAGTGAGTGCAGTTAAAGGGTTGCCTTTTTCCTTTGGTTTTGAGTTTAAGCGACATCCCTGGACTCTGTCTCAGCACCAGGCAAAATGCATTCTCATCCCTTGTAGGCAGGGCCTTTCCCAACATTTTATTCACTACTCCAGTGTTGTCCTTGCACGACATTTACTGTTTGATTTCCCAGTAGCCCTGAGGTTTTGTCAGGTAATTTTAGTGTGAATAAGGTAAGATAAGAGGACCACACACTGCTTGATTTAAGTCTAGCCCATTGTCGCTCAATTTAAAGTGAACCAGATGACTGTTCTTCATATAGGAAAGCATCCATCCTTATTTAAAAATTTTTAAATTCTTTTAAGTTGTGTGTTTGTTTAGTGTGTGTACATGTTCATTCTGTGAGCACATGCACACGTACTCTGTGTCCATCTGGAGGCAGAAGTTGATATTGAATGTCTTCCTCAATTGCTCTCTGCTTTATTATGTTTCTAATATCTTTATTGTCAATAATTAGATACATTGTAAGAGCAAATCTTGTGATGGTACCATCATTTCCCTCCTCTCTGTCCCCAACCCACTGGGACATACTGGATCAGTCCGAGGGGTAGGGGTTAGGAATTTCTGCTTATGTTTTCAGCACCTGTTGGGATCAAATCTCAGGTCATCATGCTCACATGGCAAAGATTTACCCACTGAGCATCTCTCTAACCCACATAATGCACCCTCATAGTAAATGAAACCATTTTAGCCAAATGTCAGTTAGAATAACTATGTGTTCTAGAATGCAACTCAACAAACCTGATTTATGATCTTTTTGACAGTCACTAGAAATCAGAATAGCCAATATCAAATAAGCAGGTGGCATTCTTTTCCTTTAGACTTTAGCTCTCTGTGACTGCAGCAAGTGGCAAAGTTTAAAAAATAGTTTAAAGGCTTAAGGTGTAGCTCAGTGGTAGAGCACTTGTCTGTCATGGGCCAGGGCTTAGGTTTGATCCCTAGCATTGTCATACACTCCTACTAATAATAATTCAACTTAATTTTTAAAAAGTAAAGTATTTTGACTATTTAGAGATTAAACTGAGGAATGAAAATTGTGTTTTTCAATAGATAAAGAAGTTGGTAACTTCACCAAGAAAAGGAATTTTATCTTTCTATAAGACTTTTTTTGTAGTTCAATGCCATTGTGTACTAGTTTTCCACTTCTATTTTTTGTTTGTTTATTTATTTGAAAGGAGAGAGACAGAGAGAGAAGAGAGAGCATATGGGCTTTCCAGGGCTTCTAGCCATTGCAAATGAACTCAGATGCATGCACTACTCTGTGTATCTGGCTTTATGTGGGTACTGGGGAATTGAACCTGATCATTAGGCTTCATAGGCAAGTGCCTTAACCCCTGCGCCATCTCTGTAGCCCAATTTTCCACTTCTAAATTAGATAATGATTAATGATGCAAATTCTACCCCTACACCTCTTCTTAAGGAACACAAATCAAAATGATTATGTAGCATACAGTGCCACTCAGTATAGAGCACTGCTGAGTACTGTGCACAGTACAGCGCTGCTGAGGGAGTGCTGTGCACAGTCAACATAAAATCCTCAGTAGAGGACTTAGAGCTGGTAGATTTTCTTTTGTTCTGTTTTTTTTCTTAGAATTCCACTTATACTTCTTGCCTCCAAGAATAATGTGCCATTTACGTTTCTTGTTCATCATTATAAATTCAATCAGAGATTGCTTTTCCTATGAGCTATCAACTCCAGGAATTGAAAGGTTTGAAGAAGCTTAGTCTTATCTAGGGACTCCCTGGAGTCACCAGCCACAAGCACTTTTTCTCACAGGTTGTTAGGCCACACTGGGCACACTCTGTCTTACTCGGTCTTCTGTGCCTGATAGACACAATTTTGGAAGCCTGTGATTTGGGTGCAGAACCTAAAAAAAATCACAAACTGTCGACTGAGGAGCAGAATGGCTCCCTAGAGCAGAGGCAGCCCCTGCCCTTTGGTCCTCACAGCCACAGAGCAAGGAAGGTGAGCGGGCAGCCAGATGCCACCATTGTGTTGCTAGCGGGTCAGTCTGCAGGCTGCACAAGGTTTGTTGTTGTTGTTTTCTGCAAGGAGAGTCATTTTTGAACTGTTGGCTAGCAGGATTACTGGAAATTGCCATTGTTACTCCTGCTGGAGACATGGGAAGATCGTGGGACAGTGGCCATGGAGAGCAGCAGGGACATCTCAGTTAAGTGCTGTATTCTTCTTTCTGCCAATTTGCTTTACGTGGTCTGAAATCTTCTCTCCACCAGGTGTTTGTGGTTTGATCGTCCCCCAGGAAGACATGCCATTCTGTGACTCTGGCATCTGTCCGGACATCATAATGAACCCGCATGGCTTCCCATCAAGAATGACGGTCAGTTCCTTGACGCTTTTCAGAGGCCCTGAATTGAAGGAAGGAAGCAGGTAGTTAGTTTAGCTGCACTGAGTGGAGACGATGGACCCTGGAAGCTGGCACCCTGCAGGATAAACAGGCCCCTGCTTCCTCTCAGTTCAGGGTCACTCTCATATGCAGAACACAAGGAGCATGGCTACACTTCAAAGTGCCATGGTGAATATGCGTAGTCCTCAGCGAAGAGTCCCCCATGTGCTGGCCTTTTCAGTGGTCACCTTCTATCAGCCCAGCTCCACCTACTCCAAGCAGTGTGGCCTTGGGCAAGTTTCTTAAGCTCCATTCTCCAGTTTCCCCATCTGAAAACTGAGGAAATAACAGTGGAAGTTAGATCATAGATCATATGTGTCAAGGCCCTTCAACAGAGTCTGTCACACAGCAAGATATCAATAAACACTAGTGTGACTGATTTATTACAATATTAATTGTAGAAGTGGAAACTTTGGGGGAGAGTAAACCAGAGCTAAATAAGCAAAGAGTTCCTGTGTCACAGGATGGTGCTCACTTAATCTGTTCCCATTCCACAGGTAGGAAAGTTAATTGAGCTGCTCGCTGGCAAGGCAGGTGTGTTAGATGGCAGGTTCCACTATGGCACTGCATTTGGAGGGAGTAAAGTGAAGGATGTGTGTGAAGATCTCGTTCGACATGGTTACAACTACCTGGGGAAAGACTATGTCACGTCTGGTATCACAGGGTAAGTGTGCTGGTGAGTCATTTTAAAGAAAGGATGGTTTTGTTTGGACCCTTAAGTATACTTTGGGGCTGGGAGGAAAATAATGTTTTAACACCTTCCTAGGTAAGTTACAAGAACTGGAAGAGGCCAGCCATCTTCCTGAGGTGAGGTTGGATGAGGTAAAGAATAAAGAAGCAGGTTGTCCAGGCAGAATAAGGGGTCTCCCTGTCAGCTTTGAGAAACAGAGGTTCCTACAGTTATTGTGAGTAATAAGGCTTTGAAATTTGGCTCATGCAGGGTTTAAAGAATCACATCAGATACTTAAAATAATAGTATACCTCATCCTGTATAAAGCCCTGGGTCATTCCACTTACATTATTCTGTGCTTGCAAGCACCCCAAGATGAGGGGCTTAGCGGGAAACACTGTGAGGACACAGTGCTTACTTGTACTACTGCAGCTCCAGGCAGGATGGAGACACCCTGGATCATAGCTGCTCAAAATATGGCTTATCCGCACTAGCAGTGTGGGCCTCTTAAAGTGGCTTGTCCACACTAGTGGTGTGGGTCTCTTATAGTGGCTTGTCCACAGAAGCAGTGTATGTGTCTTTAGACTCATTGTTCTTGAGATGCTAGAGAAAATCTCATTTAGGAAAAGACTAATGACCGTTTAAAGTATAGTTCAGTTAAACAGGTAAGGGCCCATTTCAAAAAAACATTATAGTTTCCACATAGAAATAATGTTATTGTTGACCAGAAAATGTGCAAAAACCACAAGATCCATAGGTGCAACTTCCTGAACATGAGCACTGAAAGGTTAGGGTAGGTCCCAATCTACACTGCTTCCCCAGAGCCCTCGCCAGCTTTCATTTCTTAGCCCTTTATCTCCATGGCAAAGCTTGAAAAGCACTGGCAGCCTGTTCAAAGGGCCAGCAGATGTGCCACCCACCAGCTTCCATCCATGGTCATGCTTGAGCATAGATTGCATGTGGCTTAACTCTGTTGAGGGTGAAGTAGCTCTGGGTAACAGGTCCAGAAATTCTGCCACGAGTACCCATGTTATTGATGACTATGGTCATTCATTAGTCAACCTGGAAAGACCTTTGGCTGACCGCCTTGATATACAGCCAAGAAAACCCAACTAGAGCGGTCGTGAAGTGTCTGACACACTGGGCAAGAACAGGGTCTGTCACGGTCCTCCCACTGTGCTGAAGCGTACAGAGGGGTTGGGGAACTGCAGAAGCCTTCGTCAGTGATGCTGACGTGTTAGAAGTAGACCAAGCAAGCTGGGCCAAAGCCTGCAGTTGCCTCTCTACCATACCTGTGGCCTCCTTGGCTCTGTCTGCTTGACAACATGCCTTGCTTTTACTCAACGTAGACTTGTGTCGGGACCAGCCAGGGTGGCAGGCAGAGAGCACTGGGGGTGGGTCACCGGCTCTTGCTTCACCTCTCCGACCCTCTGGGCCTGTTTCTTCATCTTCCAGACAGGGACACAGTACTCACTGCCTGGCTTCTTATGTGGATTATGTGACTCTAGAAGATGCTTCCTCCTTTGAAGAAGGACACTTGGAGGCAGTTAAAAGATTTTTAAAGGCATTCATTACTTGGCTGTTCTTGTTTCAAGTAAAGAAGAAAGTGTTTTGTTTTTGCTTTTTAATATCAAAGCACTTGTATACTCACTCTCTTTTGCTATTCTTACCACAGTTTTTCTAAAGCTTCATTGAATTATTTCTATAACAAACATTTATTGAACACTAGTTGTATTCCAGGCAGGATCAGAGGTGCTGGGGGCACAGTGATGAAGAGGATTCACCATTACAGAATTGACTTCTTTTGGGGAAGATAGGTGATAAACAGAGAAATAATAAATATACACTAGGATAGGAAAAGGAGGTGAGTGCACCTCAGGGAGAAGGATGCCATTAGAAAAGATCGTCACACCTGTAATCCTTATGCTGGGAAGGCCGAAGCATAGCCATCAGGAGTTTAAAGCCAGCTTGATCTGCTCAGTAAGTTCCAGGCCAGCCTGAGCTATAAAGTGAGAACCTGTCTCCAAAAAAAAAAAAAAAAAAAAGGAATGTACTGTTTGGAGCTGTGGGAATAACTGGGAGAGTTCCAGATACAGGCAGTAGGAGCTGTGCCTGTCCTGAGAAGGCTTACCACATTTGAGAAGCAGTGAAGAGGACAGAGTTGCTGGAGTACAATGAACCTTCAGAGAATAGGTTGTCAAAGGTGGGCAGGAGATCTACTCTGCTCAGCCTCATTCATGATTCAGATCTTGGCAGTATGCATTCTGAGTATGAGGAGAACTACTGGGGAGTAAATGGAAGAATGAACGGTTCTGACTTACAGCTTTGGAGGATCCACCCTTGCTTGTAGTGAAAGAACAGGTTGTCTAGGGATGAGAGTAGAGGCAAGGAGACCGATCAGAAGGTTGTCTGTGGTGTCCAGACAAGGAAGAATGCTGGCCTGATGAGGCTGGTAGCCAAGAACGAAGGAACATCCTATACGTAGCTTCATAACCTGCTTAACGTTTGATTTCTTTGTGAAACCATTATCTTTTAATATAGCTGTGGTAGTAAGCTTTCTCATTTACTATAGACTGAAGAATATCCTCACACAATTTATTATGACCCTCTGTGTAGACAACTAAAGACCTACTTGTGATGAGGCCTAGAGGAAGCTGGCTGTCTCTTATTACCCAAACTCAGTTTCTTAAATTCAAACGCTGTCCTTTCTTTCAGTGAGCCCTTAGAAGCGTACATCTACTTTGGCCCCGTGTACTATCAGAAACTGAAACACATGGTGCTGGATAAAATGCATGCCCGGGCCCGGGGACCTCGAGCTGTCCTCACCAGGTAAGAGAAACACCTGGAAAGAACTGATGGTATGTGTGTATTGTTGTTCGTCTCTTCTCCTCCCTTTCTCTGCATATAGCCTGTGTGTGTAGGCTTGTATGCATGCACTCTAGTGCTTGCAGAGTGATTTCACCTAGTGGTACACTTCTCAGACCATATCCCCATTGCTAAGCAGCACATGACTGACTGTACGGAGGAGGAACCATTTATGTAAGAGACTTGAGCATCAGTGGCTCTTGTTATTTTTTTTATTCACGAGGATCCTGGTACCACATGGTCACATGTTCATGGCACTACCTTTTCAAGTTAAGACAAGCATAGTCAAAGGCATTAGTTCTCAGCTGGTACAGTTTTGTCCCCCAGGGAACATTGGACAACATCTGGAGACTTTGTGGTTGTCTTGGCTTAGGGGAGGGAGCTAATAGCATCTAGTGGGTAGAGGCCAGGCCTGTTGCTAGACACTCTACAAGGCACAGAATGACCCCAAAACAAGGAAGTACCCAGCTCAGACCGTCAGTAGTGCTCAAGGAGGAACCTGGCCCAGCAACCAGGTGGACATGGACAAGCCTTGGACAGAGCATTCCACTTCTCTCAGCTTCAGTGCCTGTTGTAAAAGTGAATAATGTGCTCACAGGGTGCTAGTGAGTGTAGAATGGACATAGGGCCAATCAGAGATGCTCAATCAATACTGGGCTCCTTCCTCATTTTCACTGAGCATTCCTTAGCCAATCAATAATCCAGGGGAGGAAAGTAGAGTAGCTAGTGTTTGGGTTTGTTTTATAAACCAAGGGAAAAATATAGACAACACAATTCCTTGACCATGAACTGAACAGGTGCACATTTCTTGCAATAATGGATATGTGTGTGCTCAAGAGTACAGAACGGGGAGGGGGGAGCTGAGATTCTCAGGGCAGTAATCACCAGAGCAATGAGACTACATAGGTAAGTGTCTCCTGTCTCCTCTTGAGGGTATCAGCATCCAAAGCCATTTCAGAGGAACATACATGCCTGTTATAGACCAGTTATTTCCTGTATTTTGCTTTGTTGTGTAACAAAGTTAATGTTTTGATAATACATTGTGTCTTCCATATGGAAACACTTTTCTGCACTCAGTTATCTTGGGTGTTTAAATACCATCATTGGAGTGTGCCACATTTAGATCACCCCCTTCACCGTACTCAGTGACCTCAGGTAGAGGGAGCACCTGTGGTGGTTCTAGCTAATAGAAATGTCTAAGGAGTGTGCCCATGGTGAAGCTTCTCCTATATGCTCCTTCAGACCTTCTGGAGAGTTCTTCTTATGCAGATTCTTCTTTCACATCTACCATTTATTTGATTCCCGTTACGATTTCCAACCATGCCAATAAAAGTAATATTAACATTTCAGCAGAGGCTGGCAGGCTCTGGAGGCCTTGTAGTAACTACTGAAGACCTAAGTGTCTTCCACAGTCTGATCTGATTTTTAAATAAGACTACTGCGACATCTCCACCGAATACTCAGAATTGCTGGCATGATGGTTCAGTGGTTAAAGGCACTTCCTTGCAAAGCCTACCAGCTCAGGTGTGATTCCCCAGCATCCACATAAAGCCAGATACACAAAGTGGCATATACATCTGGAGTTCATTTGCAGTAGCAACAGGCACTGGCATGCCCATGCACACACACACACACACACACACACACACACACACACACACTCACTCTAAATAAATATATTTTTAAATATATTTAAAGAAATAATTATATTCTCTGATTTGAAGACAGTACTATCCTAACAATAATGGTCATGATGGTAAGAGTAATACTGACACTGATATTTTCTGGGATGATATATATGAATATAATTTTATATCATATAATAAATAGTAATTATGCTATTTGATAATAACACCCTTTAGCATCCTCTCCTGCAGCTCTTTGGAATAGTGTTCTTATGAACTTTGCCAAACACTCTGAGAGAGGCTTGCTGAGGATCACTGCCTGCCTGACAGAAGGTGCTCCAGTGCCTCCTGCTCTTGGTTGGCAAAATGCTGCTTCTTTCATTGTGGCTAACATTTGTCTGATCTTGCTTCAAAGGCAGCCCACTGAAGGGCGCTCTCGCGATGGTGGCTTACGTCTTGGAGAAATGGAGCGTGACTGTTTAATCGGCTATGGAGCGAGTATGCTTTTGCTGGAGAGACTTATGATTTCAAGTGATGCCTTTGAGGTTGATGTCTGTGGGCAGTGTGGACTCCTGGGGTATTCCGGATGGTAAGTGGACATTGTATGTCTCTCCTGCCATATCCCTTTGCCTCTGAAGTCACAATCCAAGATTTGTCCTAGATCAGAGGTACATATTCTCCAGTCTTTGCCTGTGATCATTCATGTACTGTCACCTGTCCATGTGTTCCTGGGATGGGTATTCTGTGTGCATGCCTTTTGTCAGCCAGCCAGTGTTCTGCTGTCTGCACTGCTAGAGCTGAAGGTCCAGGGAGCATAGACTCTGTCTTCCTTTCAATATTATCTCAAGTATTTTATTACTTTATTACTCACCTATGAAAATCCTAGTGGATACAACCTCTTTTTTAAAAATATCTTTATTATGAATAAGTATATACATTGTATGAGCAAATCTTGTGAATGTGTGTTTCCCTTCTCTCTGTCCCCCACCCACTGGGGTCCTTCCTCGGTGCACATACTGGATGTATCCATAGGGTAGGGGGTTGTGAACTTTTTTTTTCTTCCTCCTTTGTGCATTGTTACTGAGGGGGACAATGTCTCTGGATATTCTCCCCCACCATGCCTCTTACAATCTTTCCGCCCCCTCTTCTGCTCCATTCCCTGAGTCATGGTGGTTGAGTTTTAAGCCTGCTTTATTGTTGAGATCTTAAGTATCTCTGGATCTTTGCCCTGGGTTGTGTTGAATGTCGTTGATGTCTGTCTCCATTGACCTTTCATGGGTTATCAGACTTGTTGTGGTGATTGGTCTCCTGTTTGTCTCGTCACTTTCTCATAGGTTTCATTTGGGCCCTGTGTGAAGGCTAGGTGTGGTTTGTCTCCTGCCAGGATGTCAGCCTTCATCCAGTGTCTTGTTGGTGGAATTGAGTTGTTCCTGGCTCTCTCAATGCCTTCTGAAAAGTACTAACAGAATCTCCATCCGAGAGTGAGATCAGTATAGGTTAAATGAGACAACATTGCTATTTTGGTTAGCTCCTAATGGGTGTAGCCTCTCTGTAGCTCTCTGGTAGTAGGAATTTCCCCTAGGAGCCTGAGATCTTGGTCCTCTTTAGAGAACACTGGGTCAAAATCCCTCATTGGTAATACCAGATCTAAAGAGCCTTACATCTTATAGCTAGTGGTGACAGAGCTAGGACCAAGACCTCATATGTGTGCATGCTCTCCTGTGGAAACTTCCATCGCCCTTGCTCTGTATGTGCCAGGAGGGCAGAACCACGTCTGTCTCAGCTCTTCATTAGGCAGCCATCCACTGAGGCCCTGCTCCAGCTCCAGCAGCAGGGTGATGGCCCATAAGACAGAAGGGCTGCTCACTAGGCATATTCTGGAGTGTTCTGTCTTGGTGACCCCCGTACTTCTCCAGCCTGGGACCTAGTAGATGCTTCACAGAGTTTAACTACTAAATGATCCAGGTATTTTTAGGATTGCCAATGAATAAACTACGCAGTTTATGAAGTTTATAATTTTTCAGGCTTCCCATGTAAAGGCCACTTAAGGGTCACAATGCTCCCTGTTTTGTTTATGCTGTGCAGTTGCAGCTCTGATGACCCCAAAACTCAAAGTCAGGCATACACTGTATCAAAGTATGTTTAGTTGCAGCAAGTGCCCTCAAACCATACAACCTGGTCAGGTCCTTTCAAAGAACTCGGTGTGTACTCCACATCAGGGCTGCAGGTTAGGGTTTGCCATAATGTGAAGCCCTGAATCTCCCTGTAGTCATCAGCTGTGGCTCCAGTTCCCACTCTCTCTTCTGTCACTGGCAAGGTCTTATAGGTACCCTTAGCACCCCTTTCCTGCCCTGCTCAGCACCCCAATTCCTTAGGGAGGTGCCCTCCCCAGAGGAAGGTATGAGGCTCAGGTGAGCAGTCATTGCTGGGGTTTGAGCAATGTGTAGGCAATATGATGCTGCTTACTTTAAAGTCCCCCGCAGTCAACCTCCTCACTTCATAAGCTGCCACTGTCTTGGTTGGTAAAGCAAAGGGACCGGTACATACAGTATGTGCCTTGTTAGCTGTACAACAAATCTTATATGACTCTGGTGGAGAAGAGCTGAGTCCTGTTGGCAGCTAAGGGAAGAGGTGGCCACTTCCAGTGCATTCTTTGCATCATGTTGCAGAGATGGGTGGCCTAGCTCTTGCTTACATCAGTGAGATGGGGTTTGTTTCAGTCCTGAGATGTCTGTTCGGCTTTTGAAATGCATATTGAGCTTGCCTTTCATAGTCCATGCTGTATAACTAAAATAAGAAATGGCACACAGATTTTAAAGTAATTACTTCAGAAGTTCTATGCAAAAATCATTTCGATAAAAATAGCCATGAAACTTCAAGAAAAGTTTCATTTTCTTTTCCTCCTTGTATTCCCCTCCACAGTTAAGTAGATTCTTTTGTGCACTTGGAGACCTTCCCCTCTTCTCTTCTGGGTACTTGGTGAACTTAATGTATGCAGAAGACTGTTCTGGTTATGGCCCGCCTTCCCTCCTGCTCAAATGCTTGGTGTCCTTTGAAAGGACCTGACCAGGTTGTATGGTTTGAGGGCTTTTGCTGTAACTGAACATACCTCCATACAGTGTATGTCTGACTTTGATTCCCTCCTTATACCCTTGTTGCCAACAGAAAAGCATTCCAAGTCATTCTGTAGTGCAGCCGCCTCCTGTGGGCTGCTCTCTGGCCGCAGCTTATGATGCTGTCATTTTCCCCATCATTACCTGATCTTGTGTGCTGGCCAGCTGGGTGGGAGGGAGGGAGGGAGGGAGGGAAGGGAGGCACAGACACTAGTTGGATGAAGCCACCCTTTAATGAGCCACACAAAGGAGGCTGGGTAATTAGAGCAGTTCAGAACCTTGGAGCAGGCCTTTGTGGTGATTTGCACATTAGCAAGGCATTGCTGTGGGAGGTTTTTGGTAGGTCTTGTTCCTTGAGGACACAGAGGGCAGAAGTCACCAGAGAGCACCTTATTAAGATAATGAGCTCACTGGGGATGTTTTACTGGACAGTCATTTCTAACGTGAAGCCACAGCCATCCTCTCTTGCCTCTGTGTCCTAGAAATTAGTTTATGTTCTTGTTCATACACAGGGTAAAGTAATTTACCTAATTTACAAAAGCACATATACATACATATATATTACATTGAAACATTTTTAATGACGAAGTACATAACGAAAGAGGAGAATAATGGGTTTTCCAGATTATGTATCAGCACATATGCAAATTGTCACTAGATTAGCTTCAATTGGAGTCAGAGTCTAATATACTAGAGAGGAAAATCAGCAAGAAGTTACCCCAGTTCAATCTATTTCTCCAGTTTAATTAAAGCAAAGTACAAGTATGACTCCTGACTAAATTAGATCCACCCAGGAACATTAGAAACATAACTCTTAACTCTAATGCATTAAAGAGGCTTTTAGATAACCTTTTGTGTGTGTGTGTGTGTGTGTGTGTGTGTGTGTGTGTGTGTGTGTGTGTGTAAATGTTCATATGTATGGGAACGTGTGTTCATGCACATGTGGGCACATTCATGTGGAGGTAGAGGTTGACATCAGGTATCTAGTCTCTCTCTCCCTTACTACTTGAGACAGGGTCTCTGACTGTGCCTGGAATTCAGCAATCAGGCTAGACTAGCTAGCCAGCAAACCCCAAGAATCTCCTATCTGTTCCCCAGTGCTGGGTTTGCTAGTGTGCACTATGCACCCAGCTTTTCTTTAAGAGAGGGAGGGAAGGAGTGGGAAAGTAAGAAGAGAAAGAGAATGAGAGAAAATGGGCATACCTGGGCCTCCTGCATATAAAATCTAGACATAGTACCACTTTATGTGTCTGGCTTTTTGTGGGGACTGGGGAATTGAATCCCAACCAGCAGACTTTGTAAGAAAGTGTTTTAACCACTGAGCCATATCTCCATCCCTGTAGAGAGAGTAGGCAGGTATGACAAGACGCCACTTTATACATCTAGCTTTAAGTGGGTACTGGAGAACTGGACCCTGGGCCAGCAGGCTTTTGTAAGCAAGGGCCTTTAACCACTGAGCTATCTCCCAGCCCAATGTATTTATTTGCACATGTGTGTGCCAGGGTCTTTCACTGTTGCAAACAAAGACCAGACATTTGTGCCATTATTAGTTAAGCTTCTGGCTTTACTTGAGTGCTTGAGAATTGAACCCCAGGCCAAAAGGCTTTACAAGCATCTTTAACTGCTGAGTCATCTCCCCAAATCTCCAGTTTTTCAGATGATCTTTTAAGAAAAGTGTGTAGTATTGCTGGTTGATCTCATTGTCTATTATCACTGACATTGGGTGGATGAGACCCTCCTCCATGTCTAAGTGCCTAGCCGTTCCTTCATGTGAGGATTCATCCTGCTCCCATCTGGATTCCTCGGGAAGTTCTAATCTCTGGAGTTACCCACCATACTTGAGTTACCCACCATACTCAAATTCTCAGCCTCAGTGCTTGCTTTTACTTTCTTGAAAAGAAAAAATGTAGGACATGGTGGTGTCTACCCATATTCCAGCACTCTGGAGGCAGAGGCAGGAGGATCGCTGCAAGCTAGAGGCTAGCCGGATTGACATAGCAAGTTCCAGGCCATCCAGGTCTACACTGTGAAACTGTGTCTCAAAAACAAAGCAGCTTTATTTTGAGCCCATAGAAATGGTCCTTGGCATTGTAAAACATTCAGAAGTTACAAAAACTATTTGTTTAAAAAACTAGAGGCACAATAATTCCCACAGCCCAAAGAAATGATGACCACCATTTGTTATTTACTTTTGAAAAAAAAAAATCATGAACCCCTTCAAGATTCTGATGATAGCAGAAAATGAAAATCTACATTTTTTTTAGACATGTTGTCATGTAGCCCAGGCTGGTCTTGAACCCATAATCCTCCTGCCTCTGCCTCCTGCATATTGGGATTATAGGATTATAGTTAGGCACCACCAGCAAACACACAGCCAAATATACACATTTAAAAAGTGTTAAAACTTTAGATAGTTTTAGATTTGAGGGCCCCTGGGGACCATGCTGTTGAGCTGACTGGCTTCCTCACTCCACAGTTGTGTCCTAGACACCTCACACTCCAGGACATGTGAGTCTGCATTGCCATGTTGAATGGTTGCATGACATTCTTTGGTATACACATGCCTAGAATCAGAGCCAGCTGCCTAGAGGACACTGGAAGAGAGGAGAGGGAGAGGGAGAGGAAGAGAGAGAAAGGGAAGAGGAGGGGGAGAGTCTGCTCTGTCATTTGTAGTGTGGTGTGAACAGAGCAGCATAATTCACTTTCTCCCAAGGAAGCTGTCTTCTCAAAGGAAGGGATGACAAGCTAGCATGTTGGTTTGGAACATGGGCTGTTGGAGGGGTCAAGTGTCTGTGCGTATACTTCTCAGCTCTTCACAGGGGACGGCTTACTGTAAGCACAGTAGCTTCCAGAACTAACAGAAAACAGCCAGGCCTGATGAGCACGGGAGAGGTAGCATTGGGTGGGCTGCTGCTTTCCTGCTCAAGAAAGCTTGTCTGGTCAGACACCAGATATCTCCGTGGCAGAAACCAACTCAGCCTTGCTGAGCATCTTGTTTAGACTGACATGGGGTGGTAGGTGCTCATCAGGTAATGGGGGCTGATTAGGTCGATAGGAAGCTTTCAACGATGAGAAATCTAAGACCGGCTGAAATGTCCACTGGTTCAGATTTCTGGGATTCTTTTAAGACACCGTATAGGCAGATGGTTTCCATTTTAAAGACAAAGGTCCAGAAATGTGTTCATAACTGGTTCAAGCTGCATGCTTTTAAAACTGGAGGGAGTGGTGTGTCCTATTTCTCTATCTTGCTTCTTTAGATGTCCTTTATTAGGCACATCGATGATGCGATGGAATTCTGAGGAATAGGAAAAGAAGTGATGGGAGAATTTCTTATAGCAATGCTCCCTTCCTGTGTGCAGGCCTTTGTTTCTGTCCCTCTGACGCGTGCTGCTTGGGTTTCAGGTGCCACTTCTGCAAGTCCTCGTGCCACGTGTCTTCCCTCCGCATCCCCTACGCCTGCAAGCTGCTCTTCCAGGAGCTGCAGTCCATGAACATCATCCCCAGGCTGAAGCTCGCCAAGTACAACGAGTAAGGATGGGAACCCGTGCAGCAGCACGCTGTGCTTTCAAGAATCCTGTCTGCAGTTACTTTGCCTCAAAACAAAACTGGTGGAGAAGCTTTTATGTTCTGGAAGACTGACTAGACCACCTTGATCTTTGAGCCTCAAGATGCCCATGGCAGGGTCTGCAGCGCAGTGTTAATTCACAGGTGGACGTGAGCTGGAGAGTAAATAAACTTTTATTTATTTGTGTTGTGTTGTTTTGAGATTTTGTTTGTTCTTGTTTTTCCCGAGGTAGGGTCTCACTCTAGCCCAGGCTGATCTGGAACTCACTCAGTAGTCCCAGGCTGGCCTCAAACACAGCCTCCCGAGTGCTGGGTCCCGCTGTAGCGGTATGGCCTTGAACTCATGGTAATCCTTCTGCTTCAGCCTCCCAAGTGCTATAATGATGGCATGAGCTAGCACACCTGGCTTATCTAGCTCTTCTGTGTTGCACTGGGTCTAGATTCCCCACGATGCCTTCTGAGTAACAGAACTCCAGGTTCTCAGAGACCTGACAGGAGTAAAGAATGACTTGGTTTCTTTGAGCTGGCTGCACTACGTGGACGAGACCACATGAGGTGGAGGAGGCTGGCGTGTAGAGGGACTCGTTTTCCCAGCAGCTAGATGGTGCCTTTGCATGCCCAGACTTTGTGATTTTAACCTAAGTATCCTGAACTATAAACTATTTTGAACCTCCAGAATCATACCTTGAAGGTAATACTGATTAAATGTCTGACTGTAGTTCCGTGCATACTTTGTCATTTTCTGTCCCTCCCATTCCTGCCTCTGTGTTAGTTGTCCATTCTCTTCTTTTTAATCTGACAGCTTTCTTGACCCATTTCTCATTTGTTCTTAACTGCTGTGCTCTAAGCTGGACAGATATTTGTGCTAAGGATTGTTTATAAAAAGAAGCACCGAGTCGTGGTCTAGTTCCACAGACATTCGTAGTGTTACACACTAACAGGATGGAGGTCCAGTGTCCAAGTGAGGCAGAGGAGATGGGTGTGATCAAGTTAAACTCGCTCCAGGACTTTGAAGATTGGCAGCCTCCTCAAGCTAGTGCAGGTGTTCCAGGGACAGACTGCTCACAGACTGGAGGACTTGGCCTCGCTTCATTCTCTTCACAGCGAAGGTGTAGATGTCAGAATGGATGCACAGTGCAGTGAGCCCAGGGTGGTCTGCAGGTGGGCAGGCGTTGCAGCCATGGCTTCAGGGCTGTCACTGATGCTGCGAAGTTAGAGAGCTTAAGCACCACACTTTTTTTTTCACATTTATTGTCAATAATTAGAAACATTACATGAGCAAGTCTCATAATGGTACCTCCGTTTCCCTCCCTGTCCCCAACCCACTTGGGGGCCCTCCTCAGAAAAACATACTTTGAGCTGGGTGTGGTGGTGCATACCTTTAGTCCCAGCACTCAGGGGGCAGAGGTAGGAGGATCAACATGAGTTCAAGGCCACCCTGAGACTATATAGTGAATTCCAGGTCAGCTTGGGCTAGAGTAAGACATTTTAAGGTATTAAAAAACAAACAAAACAAAACAAAAAAAATTTTATTTATTTATTTGAAAGAGAGAGACAGAGAAGCAAAATGAGTATGGGCACACCAGGGCCTCTCGCTACTGCAGACAAACTCCAGACACACGTGCCATGTGGGTACTGGGAATTGAACGCAGGCTTTGCAAGAAAGTACCTTTAGCCCAAGCACCACCCCTGTACTACTGTACTATTGTTCTTCCTGTTAGCCTTGTAGCTCTGATGATGATGCATCAGGTATATATTTTGAGCTGTCAAAGGAGTTGGAAAGAGGCAGTATGCTGAGTTCTGGCACAAGGACATGAATATTCATCATTCAGTCCGATGCATTATACTAAGTAAGGACACAAAGAGCAGGACACGACTCTGCCTGAAGGGCACAGAATCCAGTGGTAGTGGCAAGGCCTTGAAAACTAGTTGTAGAACATGAACCTGTGATCAGGACGGGAATTACCCTCATGGGTACTGCAGAGTGCCCAGGCACACTGCCACACTCTGGAGATGGGAAGTACTTCCCGGGGGTGATAAGTCCCTGGACACAGCTAAAGCAGCTAAGACAAAGTAGCCAAGGGATCCCCTCTCCCCCCCCCCCCCCCCCCCCCCCCCCCCCCCCCCCCCCCCCCCGCACCCTCACATCAGACCACTACAAGGGTCTTCCAAGAGCTCTGCTTCATCTCTTTCTTGGAGGGACTCTGGTTTTATTCATGATTCTAATTTTCAGTCACCGAAAGAGATAGTTTTAATATTTTGTAAATTCTTGATGTCACTGAGTGGTTGTATTTTCTATAGATATTCTTTTTTTTTTTTCCTGAAAACAATTGCCAGCCATTCTAATCATTTGGAGAGGTGTAGAATGCTAAGTTCTACAAGTTTGCAAGAGTTGGAAGGTACTGGATTCAAACTGAGGCATCTGTAGGAGGAAAACGTGTGGGATTCTTTGACTAATGAGCAGATGCCACTTTGAATAGCTGTTGTTTCTGGTGGCTGGGGAGATGGCTCTGTGGGGAAAGCCCTCGCCACACAGACATGAGGATCTGAGTTCAGATCCCCTCATGAGGCATAGTGATGCTCACCTGTATTCTCAGCTCTGGGGAGGTGGAAGCAGTCCCTGGGGCTCACTGGCTGGCTAGTGTAGCTAACTTGGTGAGCTCAAGATGCAGTGAGGAACCCTGTCAAAGAATAAGGAAGAGAGTATCTGAGGACAACACCCAACACATGTGTACCCATGCATGTACCAAGTGCACACACACACATAAATGAGGCCTCAAAGGCCAGGAATAGAGCTAAGGGGTAGAGCACTTGCCTAGCAGGCATGCTGTTTGTGTGCGTGTGTGTGTGTGTGTGTGTGTGTTTGAATTTAAAACCCACAAGCACTAGAGAGATGGCTCAGTCTGATGACCTGAGTTAAGATCCTCCAACCCACACATAGAAATAACTGAACAGAGTGGCACACACTTATACTCCCAATGCAACTATGGTAATGACCATGGGGAAGTGTTCTACTCTGAAAGCTTGTGCCAGGCTGGAAATGGCACAGCTTTGCAACTTAAACCCCAGGAAAACACTGACTGTGATGTGAGCTTTGGCAGAATCAGCTGAAAAGACAAAACTACAGATGCAAGAGTTGCCCAGGTGCCCAGCTATAGAGGCTGAGACCCCCAAGGTGCCCTCAGTTCTTGAAGTACATCACACTGAGCTAGGGATCAACTAAGGAATTTTGAGGAAAGGAAACCGCTAGTTCCTTGCATTACTTAAAACATTGGAAACCAGTTCAGGACAGTACAGACTGAACTGGGGGCTAAAACTCAACAGGCCGGTGATTCCATCCCTAGGTGTATGTCCAGTTCGCATGAGCAGAAATGCTGTACAGAACTGACCCCTAACACCAGAATAAATTACTGTAGTTAGTACAATGGACTGCTGGGTGGTGATGAAAATGAATTGCTACTTAATATAATTATAAATAATCTTATCAATGTAGCATTGAGAAAAACATCCCAAAAGAATACCTACTCTTTTTTTTTTCCTTTTTTTTTTTTTTTTTTGAGTTCAGAAATAGGCAAAGTTAATCTATAATCTATAAAATTAGTCATATCCGTTCCCTGGGGTATAGTAGGTAGCCAATATGTAGAAGAGGGGGCTTAGCTTCTAGGGTAATCTTTTTTTTTTAACCTAAGGGTTGATTACATGGTTTATTCATTGTATGGAAATTCATTAAATTCTGTACTCAGGATATTTTGCATTTTGTGGTGTATGTTATTAAGTTTGCTTCAAAAAAAACCAGGTAAGAATTTACACTCAGCCTCTTCACAGATATATTGCCTCATATATAAAGCATTTTCCCAACTTCAGAAGAGATGAATAATGGTACCAAGCTTGAGACTCTTTTTAAGCGGTATAACAATGTGTATGAAGAAGTTTGAATGTAAATGCCCCCGTAGACTCCTGTGTTTGGATACTTAATTCCCAGTTGGGGGTGCTTTTTGGGAAGGTTGTGGAGCTTTTAGAAGTAAAGCCTTGATGGAGGGGAGGGGGGCTTGAGGTTTTATAGCCAGGCTTGCACACGCTCTCCCTCTCCCTCTTTCCATGCTTTACCCAACACAATAGACTTTCCCTGGAACTGTGAGCCAAAATTAAACCCATTTCCTTCCCTAAGTTGTAACGGGTTAGGTATTTTGTCCCAGCAATGGAAAAGTAACTGGTACAGAAATTGTCTTAGCATTGGTGAATGCTTGTGATTCTTTTTGTTTTGATAGCAGTAACCCCACCACCACCACCATACGCTTCAACTGCACTGTCAGGACCGGAATTAGAACAGCCCCACAGCAGCCATAGGGTTTCTGCGTTCAGCTCGGGGAAGATGCTGTTGGACGGCCATGGGGAGGGAGGAGAGTGACAGAGTTAGAGCATACACTTACTTGGAATGACCATTTACCATTGTCAGCGCAGGAGTCCCAACACAGTTTCACACAGCCCACAAAACCGCTCTCAAATGCACCCATGTGGGAGTCAAGCAAAAGGTGTTTTCAAACAGACCCTGATGGGGTGCTACATAATGGGATAGTTTTCAGCTGCTCAGAACTCTGTTGGCTGACACCTTGATTTGCAGTAATGAGTCACACGAGTGAATGCATCAGGGCGGGCGAGTGGCTGGGCCCAACTGTGCTCGGCCCTCTGAGAGACAGAGGCCAGTCTCAGACCTGTGAGTAATTTCGCTGTGAAGCGGATGGTCAGAAAAGTGACTGTAAAAATAACACCTCTTTACCATCCATATTTACTCCATATGTGTCCTGCAAACACTGTATTTCAGTTGATGGCTGCAAGTTGGATTTTTACTACACCAGCCCCCAAGGCCAAGATTGATGGGAAATTAAAGTCACACTTTAAAGAGAAGGTTTTAAAAAGAGGGGTCAGTGGCATTCTAGAAGCATATTCTTTTTGTTACCAAAACCAAGCTACCAATTTGATTTCAGACACAGGCTCCTGATGCAATTAAGAGATTTGCTTCAGCAAATGAAGTTTGTGACTTGAGATAACAGCAGAAAATTCTAGAAAGATCTGAACTTATATTTCCACTCAAGTCTAAGAACTCATACCATGGTCGTAGGAGTTAAAACTTCAAGTCCACATAATAGCTGCCATTCCAGGTACCATGTTAAGCCTGGTTTACTCCCAAGCATCCACGTTAATGGAGGCGAGGAAGGTTGTGAATAGATTAAAGCTGATGAAGGTTCTAGAATCTTTTGTGTTGGATACTGTGGTGGGATGATGTTTGCTCTTGCACTTTTAATAGATGCTGAGTGGTAGTTTGGGGACTTTGCCATGCTTTCTAATGACTTGTGAAGCCAGAAAAATACCCTTCATGGCTAAGTAATGAGGACATGTTGGGAAGGTGGGACAGCCTGAACCAGCTAAGATGAGACCAGTGTTCCTCACAGTATGGTCCCTGAAACAAGATGCTTAAACCTAGAAACAGAAACTGACCCTCCAGGTCATTCCAGTAAAATACGAAATCCAGACACAAAGAGAGCTGTGTATCCCACCCTCCTGAAGAGCTAGCCTTTGAATTTTTAGGGGTGTCTAAAGCACACTCAGCTTGGGAACCAGCTCCCAGCGCCTCCTGCTTGCTAGGCATGACTTCCCCTTAAGCATCATGCTCTCTTGGCCCACACTCCCACAGGGCTTGGCCTCACATGACACTTTCCCAGCCCTGGAAGACACTATGCAGCGAATGCTGGCCTGGGCGCCAGATTTCCCAGGGAACAGGTCTCTAGCAACCCAGGGTGTGACTTCCATCTGTCTCTGCCATGCTTTCTGGTTCCCTTGTGAGTTTCCTGTCTTCCTCTGCTGCTTCCTTTCCCACCCTACGGGAACCGCCTACCATTCCACAAAGCCATCCTGCATCACAGGCTGAGGCCACAGCTCTGTCCCATCTCAGCTAATGCTCTCAAAGTCCCTGAGCGCCATGACACCCCTTCCCCAGCCAAGCACTAAGTCAGCATGAGTCGAACTTCTCCTGGGCCACAGGGTGACCTTGATGCTGGAGTTTCTCAACTCTTCCCCTGTAACTGAGCCAGCAAGAGCCAGGGTGCCCAGAGTGGCTGGTCCTAGAGGTGCTGTCCTGAAACGAATGGGGAGAGCATGTTCAGAGAACAGACTAGCTGAGTCTCTTTTTTTCTCCTCTGTTCAATCGAGTAAAGCTTCACCCACCCCAGGCTTATACGAGAGTAACAGAGTGCCCATAGGTTTGCTGGGTCAGAACTGTGCCCACCCCAGGCGAAACAATAAAGATTAGCTTTCCTCTGCCCCTCTTTTTAAGTGTTTTGTTGTGGAGGGTGGAGTGTGGTGATCATGCCATGACGCGTGTGTGAGGAGAACTTTGAGTACCAGTGCTTTGCCTTCTTTGAAACAGTGTTTCCGGCTCCTGCAAACCAACTGCCAGATGGAAAATGAACGTCAGAGTAGCTGGCCTGCTAACTTGAGCTTCTCCTGGCTCCAACTCCCCTCATGGTAGGTACACTGGGATCCCAGATGCATGCACCCCTTTGCATCCGGCTTTACGTGGGTACTGGGAAATTGAACTTGGGCAGGCAGACTTTATAAGCAAGTGCCTTTAACTGTTGAGCATCTCTCCAACCCTGAGCTTTCCTTTCTTTATACATGTCAACATCTAGCTAGAACAGAGTCCATCCACAGAGGGACACTGACATTTGGGGTTGGGTAATTCTTTGCTGGGAGTCGGGGTTCTGTCCTCTGCCATTGTAGGGTGGTTAGCAGTACAACTCACCTGTACTCGCAAGACACCTGTAGCAACTCCCTGTTTGTGACAATCAGAAATGGCCCCAAACATTGGCAAATAAACCCTGAGAGGCCAAATTACTCCCAGATTGAACCACTGATCTAGACCATGTTATAAAAATGGTTGAGATTTCAAAGCGATTGAGAACAATATCCAAAGTGCAGTGAGGCAGATTTATTCTTGAGAAACCAACAGCTGATCTGCTCCTGGAAAACGAGTGACTACTAACAAATGTCAACTGAACTCAAACCCTTGTCTATTCTTCAGTGGACCAGGGGTGATGTCATCTGATAAAACATGTCCATCATAGGTTAGTTACTACATAATTTTCATTCCTGTTGTTCAATGTACTTTTAGACATTTTGTATAGTAGACATAAAAAGAGCATTAGCTATATCGGTTCCATTTTTTGCTGTTGTTTTTGAGGTAGGGTCTTGCTCTATCCCAGGCTGACCTAGAATTCACTATGTAGTCTCGGGTTGGCCTTGAACTCACAGTGATCCTTCTACCTCTGCCCTGGCTTCATTTTTGTTTTTATTGACATTTGTCCTCAACTTGATTTTGTTTTGAACATTTTGTTTTTCATAGACATAGAGAGGTGATTTTCTGTACCTTATCAACCCTGAGCCTTGAATCTGCCTGCCTGCCTGCCTGCAGTGTAGCAGGGTTTGGTCAGCCTCTCGTCTGCCTTAAAGTCAGAAACTTTGCCTTCCCGTCGAATGGTCCCTTGGGAGCAAGTGGGGTCACAGCCCATCATCACTGTGATGAAATACCTGATATATACAACATAAAAGGAAGAAGACTTTATTTTGGCTCACGGTTTCTGAGCTTTCTTGTCCATCACAGTGGGGAGGGCATGGCGACATCCAGGGCAGATCTTCTACCTGGTCAATTCCCTCTGGTGGTGTGCTTTATTAATGATCGGTGGCACTTCTCAATCCAGCCAAGTTGACAAGATTAACCATCAAATGAGCCAGATATGGTGGCATACGCCTTTGATCCCAGCACTAAGAAGGCAAAGGTAGGAGGATCACCTTGAGTTTCAGGCCAGCCTGGGACTACATAATGAATTCCAGGTCAGCCTGGGCTACAGCCAGACCCTACCTCGAAACAACAAAACAAAAAGAATAGCCATCGTTCAGTCCCAGGAGAGCCATCTCCCAAGCAAGCTGAAGAACTTTAAGATGGCCGCAAGGGAACTGGGTCCCTGAAGCAGAAATCTGAACTTCAGCATCTATACATTTCCGGAAATTTTCCTTCCTGGTCATTCTGGGTCTTGCATGTCCCATGTAGGTCCACAGTCTGTCAGTACCTGAAATATACAAATATGGGCCCATAAAATGAATTAGGAGGCTGTTGGTGACTATCACCTGCTCTGCCTGCAGGGAAGGTTATTCTACTTACCTTGTGCTCTGTCAGATATTACAAAAACCTAGGAGTAAATATCTGTAGGTGTGATGAGACATGCTTTGTTCCCCCAGTAAAGATCTTATAGGACCTTTCAAATAAAGCCCAGGATGGTGAATACACACGTGTGTACTTCCATTCCCTCTCAGGGTCTCCCTGATGGCTCCCTAGTCACTCAAGTGAGTCTTGCTAACCATGAATTTGTAGCCATAACCTAGCTGTTGGGAGAGAGAAGCATGCTCTGGTCAGGAGCGGGGAGTCAGCCATCAGACTGCCTACCTTCCAGTCTTTGCCCCATACCCCTTACCTAACAATCTGGAGCAATTCTTTGGCTTCAATTTCCTGAGGTGATAATAGTAATTAATCAGGGCTAATTGAATTAATTCTCATTAACCACCTGAGAAATGCACAATAATTATTAGTCATTTTTATACCTCAATGGAAGTGGCTTTCTTATGAAAAATCTATTTGCTAGTCCTCAAATTAAGTCCAGCTCAGCTATATGCTCTTCAATAGAAAAGCCTGTGCTGCTTGTTACAGCTAAAATTTCCATCTTTGCAGTAATTAGTTTATTTTTTTCTCTTTTTAATATTTATTTGCAAGCAGATATATATATATATATATATATATATATATATATATATATATATATAGAGAGAGAGAGAGAGAGAGAGAGAGAGAGACTGGGCATGCTAGGTCCTCTAGCCACTGCAGACTCCAGATCCATGTGCCACTTTGCACATCTGGCTTTACCTGGGCACTGGGGAAACGACCAGGTCACCCTGGTCGTTAGAGGGGATTAAACAAGGTAGCAGACCAGTAAGCCATCTCTCCAGCTCAGTTTAAATTTTTGTTCAGAAGTTCTCAAACATGAACCTTTACGTTATAATGAAGACTGGGTCAAAAGGTGTGACTGAAAGGAAAGCTATTTCCACTGCAGGAAACAAAGAGCTTCCTTCCTAGTGGGTTAGGAGTACTGTCTTCATGAGATCAAGAAATGCAAGAAACGCATATGCACTGTTGCTCTTCCCATCCAACATCCCCACTGCCGCACGTGCCCAGATTGCATGTGTGTGTGTGTGTGTGTGTGTGTGTGTGTGTGTGTGTTCAGCAGGAACATCCCCCACACAAGAAGAATCTGATGACCTGCATAAGAAAGAATTTGTGTGTGAAGGAATCTCTGGCTTATGTGTAAAGGAAAAAGTCTCCCCTGGAAAAATGCAGGCCTTACACATTTAGCAGAGCCTCCTGTCCATGAAAACAGTCACTGGCAATTAGGCAACTGCGGGAAGATCAGAAACTAGAGCCCGCACATGAAACCCGGGTGCGGGGAGATCCCGCCTTCTAGCTTGAGTTCTGGGCGCCGGCTTGCCTCCCCCTGTGCCCGATCTGCTCTGAGCTTTTCCTGCTGCAGACGGAGGCCCTGGGGACTGTTGCACACCCCAGTGTTCATGCAGCTTACTGATCCCCTTTTCACATGAATGAAAAATGCCTTTGATTTTGAAGCCTCCCGTCTGTTTTGTGTAACACTTAATGATATGCCAGAGTCGTTCAGTACCTTAAAGGGGGTCTTGCACTGGGTTATTAAAATCAGCCCTTCTGTGAAGAGTCGATTTGCTCACTTAAAGGATAACCATCCTGCCTCTCTTAATGGTGCTCATCTCGTTAAACCTGGATTAGGGAGCAAAGGAGTGAGCAGACCAGCAGCTGGAACCCAGCCAGAGCTTACAGATGAGTTGGGTCCAGCCAGAAGACGGCCTTCAAAGAATATTCTTATCTATGGATAGCTGGTCTGGAGCCACTGAGGCCTCTCTTCTTTGGAAACTGGATATGAATCCAGTTCTAACCATGCCAAGACCTTGAGCCACTGGTTCTATTCTAGTTCATCTGTTCAGTGAATCCAACAGGTTGTGTCAATATCCATGGAGTTTCCCATCTCTGGAGAGATGTAAGAGAAAGTGACATAGTTTATATCAGTTCAACCAGCTAACGTTGTATTTCTTCTAGATAGCAGGTGCTCTACCAGGTCTTGGGATGCAGTAATGAAGTCCTTGATGCTCTAGCTCTCAGACCGCTGAAGATAGAAAGGCTGGAGGGGAAGGGAGGCTTTGGTTTATATGTGCGACACACTCAGCACTAGGAAATGAAAAGAGGGTGTGTTAGTCACTTTCTTGTTGCTTTGACCAAATGCCTGACAAGAAACAACTGAAGGAAGGAAGGAAGGGTATATTTCAGCTTACAGTCCATCATGGCAGGGAAGGCATGGTGGCAGGAGCTGGAGGCAGCTGGTCATACTCAGTCACCGTGAGGAAGCAGAGAGCGATGAACGCTGCTGCTCAGTCAGCTCTCCTTTTCATCCAGTCCTGGACCCCAGCCTATGGGATGGTGCTGCCCACAGTTAAGATGCATCTTTCCACCTCAATTAACCTAACCTAGATAATCCCTCACAGACATGCCCACAAGTTCATTTTCTACATGCTTTTAGGTCCTGGCAAGGTGATAGTCACTGTAAACCATCACAGAAGAGGTAGTGTTCAAACAAGACAACTTCACTCTTAGTCAGTGTCCCATGTCAAGTAAATCTTCCCTGCCTGTCCCTGTCTGCTCCAGAGAAAATTACTTCATTGAAGAGTTTAGGGAGGGGGCGGAGCTTGAGGAGGGAGCAGGGCATGAGGAGGGGGCGGAGCATGATGGCAGACAGTAGCAGCCTTGCCAGGACTCTCTCCGTAAAGGTTTGATTTTCCAGCTGGGATCCAAACCCCGGACCCCAGCAGGCCCTGAACCTAAGCCCGCCATCTCTCCAGATCCTGCACCAGCCCACACAGGGTTCCCCAGAACCTGCAGAGGAACCTCAGCTCTGCAGAGGAACAGAGAGCTGCCCTTCCCCCACCCCAAGCTCCTGCCATCACCATTGTCTCCTCACAGGTGCTTCCCGAGCCCTTACTGGCTGAGCACCTCTCCCTCCCATGGCCCCCTCCCTCCAGTGCCCGATCCTTGGGTCCACTTCTCTCTGTGACCCCCCCCCCACACACACACACAGGCAGACGTGCTTCTAGGGCAAACTGACCTAGCTTGGTTCCGAAAGCCCACTCAGGACCACAGCTGAGGGTAGGGCTAGGGCTCTGGCAGATACCTGGGAACAGATGCCACTGCTGGGAGGGCAGAGGCCAGTTCAGGCAGGGACCACACACCACTGCCAAGAGGGCACAGGTGTTTGTGGCAGGCACCAGGGACTGTGTGCCACTGAAGGGAGGACACAAGTTGGTCCAGGAATTTGAGAACACAGATTACATGAGCAATAGGAAGCTCTCACCAGGCTCTTGAGTCTGGGCGGCTGGGCTGGGGCTGGGTTGGCGCGTGGAATCAGAACAGGTCCACCAAGTACTGGCCCAAGGAGAGTCTAGAGCCTTCAGTCTCTACCCCTAGTGGGGGAGATAGCATTCCAGATCTGCTTGCTGCAGTCAGGTGGGAAAACACTGGGCTCTACAGCTCAGGGTGCTGGGGCTGTTTCTTCTGCAGCATACCAATCGGGGACAGGGGCCTAGGAGGTGGCTCTAAGACTAAATAGTCACATACAGAGGGATCCAGACGGGTAAAGATCTGAGCCTGGCTGGGGGCAGAACACCCCAACAGGAAAGACCTCTGTTTAAGATCAAACCTGGTGATCTTTCCACTGCAAGCAAAGTGGGCTGAACAGCACTCCCCAGGGTGCCTGAGTTCCACTCTCCTATCTGGACATGGGCAGAAACAAACGAAAAAACCCACAGAAAACAAAGACAGAACAACCCAACTCAGGGCCCCTAGTCCCATTATGGAACAGGAAAGTGGCAAGGAAGTGGAGACAACAAATATACAATCTCAAAGAGAGAATAATATGACTCCTGACCACAACTGCAATGCAAACATGAAGCAGTTAATGGCTGATATGGAAACTATGAAAAAAGACATGAATGAGATGAAGCTCACCAACACAAGCATAGACTCCAGGCTGAATTTAATGGAGAGAAATATGAATGAATTCAGAAACACATTAAGTGAATTGAAGGTGAACCAACTACAGGAGGAGCTAGACAATCAATTGATTAAATTCGATGAGGACTTAAGAAAACATAAAAATGATTTTCAGGAATCCCTAGCAAAAACAAATAGACTGGAAATTGGATCTCACCAAATTGGAGACTATAAACAAAATTATAGCAGAAACCAAAAATGAAATGGAGTTGTTAAAAACCTCCCAGAGTTGACAATCTGGAGAACAGACTCTCAGAAGTTGAAGACAAGTCAGAAGGAATTACTAAGGATGTCATAGGTTTCAATAAATTTAAGAAATCAAGTGAGCAAAATTTGAGGGATCTATGGGATACCATAAAGAGGCCCAATATTAGAATTACGGGGATCCCAGAGGGAGAAGAAGCCCAGGCTAAGGGCATAGGAAATATTTTCAACAGAATTATTCAAGAAAACTTCCTCTATCTAACAAGAGAAAGCCCACTCAACATTTAAGGGGCCCAGAGGACTCTAAACAGACAGGACATGAAGAGGATTTCTCCAAGACACATTTTAATTAATATGCCTAACGTAGAAAGCAAAGAGAAAATACTCAAAGCTGCAAGAGAAAAGCAAACCATAACTTATAAAGGAAAATCCATCATACTTACCTCAGACTTCTCACTAGAAACCATGAAAGCTACAAGGGCTTGGAATAATGCTCTTCAGGGCCTAAAGATGTATGGCTTTCAACCTAGACTACTGTACCCAGCAAAGCTATCCCTCATAATAGATGGAGAACTGAAAGTGTTCCATGAAGTAAAACAGCTCTGAGACTATTTGAACACAAAGCCAAAATTACAGAAGATTCTACAGGACATATCCCACACAGAAGAAACAAGAAATCTACCTCAGAAGAGTACCAGAGATCAGGCACGACAATCAGAGTCGGTGTGCTAATAACAGCAGCACAGACAACAACCCCCATTAACCCTTAAACATGGCAGGGCTTAGAGAAAACCTCACAGTTATATCTCTGAATATAAATGGACTTAACTCCCCTATTAAAAGACGCAGACTTGCAGGGTGGATCAGAAAAATGGACCCTTCCATCTGCTGCCTTCAAGAAACACACCTTACCTTTAAAGACAGCAATCTTCTTAGAGTAAAAGGATGGAAAACAGTTTATCAGGCATGTGGAAGTAAAAAGAAAGCAGGTGTTGCTACATTAATCTCTGACAAAATAGACTTTACACCAAAATCAATTAAAAAGGATAATGATGGTCACTTCTTACTCATCAAAGGAATGATCCAGCAGGAAGATATCACCATCATTACAATATACGCACCAAATATGGGTGCAACACAGTTCATAAAGGAAACCCTACTCAAAAATAAAGCAGAAATAGACTCTAACTCCATCATAGTAGGAGACTTTAATACACCTCTATCATCTCTAGACACATCAAGCAAACAGAAGATCAGCAGGGACATAACGGAGCTCAATAACACCACTGACCAGCTGAGGATAACATATATTTACAGAACGTTCCACCCCAAAGACACAGAATATACATTCTTCTCAGCAGCGCATGGAACTTTTTCTAAAATTGATCATATCCTAGGTCATAAATCATCCCTAAACAAATTCAGGAAGATTGACGTAGTTCCTTGCATCATATCAGACCATAATGCATTAAAGGTAGAAATTAACAATGGAACAGGATCCATAAAATGCACAAAGTACTGGCGCCTGAACAATTCACTCCTAAAAAATGATTGGGTCATCGAAGAAATAAAACAGGAAATTCAAAATTTCCTAGTAGTAAATGACGATGATAACACATCTTATCAGAACTTATGGGACACAATGAAGGCAGTCCTGAGGGGAAAGTTCATCGCGCTAAATGCCTTCATATCAAAGACAGAGAGGTCTCAAATCAATCACCTACCCACCCACCTAAGATCATTGGAACAGATGGAAAAAGCTAACCTGAGGAGCTCAAGACAAAAGTAAATAATTAAAATCAGAGTTGAGATTAATGAATTGGAAATCAAGAAAATGATTTTAAAAATAGATAAATCAAAGAGTTGGTTCTTTGAAAAAGTTAATAAGATTGACAACCCCTGGCCAATCTAACCAAATGAAGAAATGAGAAAGCCCAAACCAACAAAATCAGAAAGGACAATGGGGAGATCACAACAGATCCAAAAGACATTGGAAGTATCATCAGGTCATACTTCCATAACCTCTACTCCACAAAATTAGAGAACCTGGAAGAAATGGATAAGTTTTTGAAAACCTACCAAATACCAAAACTTAACCCAGAGCACATAAAATCAATAAATAAACCTATCACATCCACAGAGATTGAAGATGTAATCAAATCACCTTCCCAAAAGGAAAAGCCCAGGACTAGATGGTTTCTCAGCTGAATTTTTTTTTGTTTTGTTTTGGCTTTTTTCTTTTTTCTTTTTTTTAATATTTTATTTATTCATTTTTAAGCAGAGATACAGAGAGAGAGCACGCACCAGGGCCACCACCTTGTGGGTCTGGCTTATGTGGGTCCTGGGGAATTGAACCCAGGGCCTTAGGCACTGGAGGCGAGTGCCTTAACCACTGAGCCATCTCTCCAGCCCTCTCAGCTGAATTCTACCAAGCCTTCATAGAGCTGAAACCACTCTTTCTGAAGCTTGTTAGAAGCATAGAAAAAGAGGGAAGGCTTCTAAACACCTTTTATGAAGCTACCATTGCCCTAATCCCCAAACCAGGCAAGGATGCAACAAAAAAAGAAAACTACAGACCCATATCTCTGATGAACCTAGATGCAAAAATCCTGAACAAAGTCCTAGCAAACCGGATACAACGCTACATCAAAAATATTATCCACCCTGACCAAGTTGGCTTTATCCTAGAGATGCAGGGATGGTCCAACATACACAAGTCGATAAATGTAATCCACCACATTAATCAGCTCAAACATAAAAACCACATGGTTATCTCAATAGATGCAGAGAAGGCCTTTGACAAAATTCAACACTACTTCATGTTCAAAGCTCTGGAAAGAATAGGCATAGACGGCCTATACCTCAACTTAATAAAGACAATTTACAAAACTCCTAAAGCACAAATCGTTCTCAATGGGGAACGACTCAAGGAGTTCCCACTCAATTCAGGAACAAGACAGGGGTGTCCACTTTCACCACTATTCTTTAACATAGTGCTTGAAGTTCTCGCCCAAGTGACAAGACAAGAGAAGGGCATAAAAGGGATACAAATCGGAAAGGAAGAAATTAAACTATCCCTCTTTGCAGATGACATGATCCTTTATATATCAGACCCAAAGAATAGTATCAGTAACCTCTTGAATGTGATTAATGCCTTCAGCAATGTGGCAGGATACAAAATTAACACACAAAAATCAGTAGCTTTTCTATATGCAGAAGACAAGCAGAGAGAAAAAGACATCAGAGAGACTGTCCCATTTTCTGTAGCCTCAAAGAAAATAAAATACCTTGGAATATCACTAACCAAGGTTGTAAAGGACTTATATAAGGAAAATATTGAAACACTCAAGAAGGAAATAGAGGAGGACGTGAGAAGATGGAAAGATATTGCATGCTCATGGTTAGGGAGAATCAATATAGTAAAAATGGCAATCCTGCCAAAAGCGATTTATAGATTCAATGCCATGCCAATAAAAATCCCAACCTCTTTCTTCACAGACATAGAAAAAATAATCTCTAAATTTATTTGGAAGGGCAAAAGATCTCGGATAACCAAAACTATTCTAAGTAAAAAATCCTACTCAGGAGGTATCACCATGCCTGACTTCAAAACATACTACAAAGCCATAGTAACTAAAACAGCATGGCACTGGCATTAAAATCAGAAAGACAGATCAATGGAACAGAATTGAAGACCCAGCTTTAAATGGAAGTAACTTCAGTTATTTGGTCTTTGACAAGGGGGCCAACAATGTACACTGGGCCAAAGATAGCATCTTCAACAAATGGTGCTAGACGAATTGGATAAACGTGTAAAAAAATGAAAATAGACCCACTCCTTTCACCATGCACAAAAATCAACTCCAAATGGATCAGAGACCTCAATATAAATCCTGTAACCCTGAACACCCTGGAAGAAAAAATGGAGGAACTCTACATGAAATAGGAGTAGGGAAAAATTTCCTGAGCAAATCTCCAGCAGCCCAGGAAATGCAACAATCACTTAACCAATGGGACCTGATCAGGCTCAAAAGCTTCTGTACAGACAAACAAACTATACTCAGAGCCAATAGACCCCCCATCAAACTGGGAGAAGATCTTTACCAGCTATAACTCAGACAAAGGCCTAATCTCCAGATCTTACAGAGAACTCAAAAAAATACATAATAAAATTTCAAACAGCCCCCTCACAAAATTGGGCACCGATCTCAACAGAGAATTCACAGAGGAGGAAACAAAAATGGCCTTGTCCCATCTAAGAAAGTGATCAGCATCCTTAAGCATCAGGGAAATGCAAATCAAAACCACAATGAGATACCACCTCACCCCAGTCAGAATGGCAATCGTAAAGAAAACCAACAACAATCGTTGCTGGTGAGGATGCGGGGGGGGGGAAAAAGGAACCCTTATTCACTGCTGGTGGGATTGCAAACTCATTCAACTGCTATGGAAAGCAGTGTGGAGACTCCTAGACGGAATGGACATAGAACTACCAATGGACCCAGCTATCCCTCTACTAGGCATCTACCTGCAAGATGTCACATCTTGATGCAGAAACTTTTGTACAACTATATTTATAGCAGTTCAATTCATAATAGCCTAGAATTGGAATCAACCCAAAGGCCCATCCATGGAGGAATGGACAGCGAAACTGTGGTATATTTACATGATGGAACTCTACTCAGCTGAAAGGAAAAATAACATATCAAAATTTAGGAAAAAATGGTCTGACTTTGAGCAGATCTTACTAAGTGAACACTCAAAAGAACAGAGAATCGAACACCGCATATTCTCCCTCATATGTGGTCCTTAACCAGGATAACCTTAAACTCTACACAGACTAGTAGAAAGAACTGAGAGGTTATGAGTGAGGGGTAAGGGATGGGGGGAGGGGAATGGCTTAAGCATGAGGCTTAACCAAATTAGGTTCAAAACATAAAATCCTCATGAGCATACTATAACTTATTGAGCAAGTGGTGGGCGTCGACTGGCAAGAGAGGCCATGAGTAGTAGGGAGAGAGTCTAAGCCTATGAACAATTGATCAGTCTGACAACCCATGGCCCCAGTCACTGGTTCCTTCCCTCATTGAGCTGTTGACCAAAGTGACCCATGAGGTTCCAAAAACAAGACAGAATTCTGTCAAAGCCCTGAATGCCCCCCCCCCAGGCCTGAGGCAAAACCCTGTTCCTGAAGAAACCACAGAATGCCATCGATCAGCATCGAGAGACCCTTCAAGGTCTGGAATGGTAACCAGCCCCCAGTTGGTAATTAGTGTAGTGCTGGAAGGCACTGCACAAGCTGCCAGAGGAAGCTGATCAATGACAGCTGGAGTAAACAGAGACCACTGGCATGAAACAGTCTGTGGCCATGAATAGGCTGACCATACCTCCTACTGGGAGAGAACAGCGAACCAAGAAAGGAGCACTCGTGCAATGGAGGAGCCTGGGCCTGGGGGAGATAATCAACAGCTGTTAAATTCAGCCAAACATTCCACTTAGGGAGGGGGAGCCCTTGACTGGAACTGGGGATTCAGGGCGATAGGCACCAGATCCCATACTCTTGGGCTCCCAAGAAAAGATGAACTTTGGGAGCGATTGATGGGGAGGCTACTAAAAATAGAATCTAGGTAATCCAGAATTGTGTATATTTGTTAACCTGGACTGATCTCACTCTCCAATGGAGAATGTGTTTGTATTTTTCAGGATTCAGCGAGAGAGCTGTGGCCCATCTAATCCTAACATCCAACCGTAGGCAGATAGCTGAGATCATGGCAAGAGATGAGCCACCACAGCCATATCATGGAGGATCCAGATGGAACCCCACAGAGTGTGATGGGACGAACAAGGGACCCACAACCACAGCCATTCAATCAACACAGGATAAGCCAGGGTGACAGAAACCTACAATTTTCGACACAAAGACCCCTAAGCTCACAACATTAAAGCAGCCTTACTACTCACCCACCACGACTCAGGGAACTGAGCGGAAGAGGGGGTGGAAAGATTGTGAGAGCTGTGGTGGGGGAGACTATCCAGAGGCATGGCACCCCTCAGTAACAACACACTTGGGCCAGAAGAACCAGGCTGAGTACTAGGCTATCCATGGTCCCCTGCCAAGGACTGATCCAAATGGCCCAGGGTGGAGGATATCCAGCTGATTGGGGATGGGGAGGGGGAACATTGGGGAATTGGAGACAACAACTCATTGTTTGCCCACTAAATAATGTAACTCATTATGGACAATAAACATATATTTAAAAAAAGAGTTTAGGTGGGATTTAAATTGTGTGTTTGTGTGTGTGTGTGTGTGTGTGTGTGTGTGTGTGTGTGTGTATTCATCTGCATTACAAGCCCAAACTTGAAGGCATTGTCCCATTGGATAGTCACCCAAAGAGACAGTCAACCATTTCAACGTTGAGTGGCACAGTTGTCTTCAAGGATGGCTTTTTAAATTTAATTTGTATACATTGCCCTCCCATATCCTCCTCAGTCCCACTGGAGTCCTTCACTGTCATTAACTCTCCAGGAACGTGCATCCCCCCAACCCCTCCCCTATCAACAGAATTCTGACTGGCCCCGTATGTGTGGGTCTTGTGCAGTAACCACAGCTCCTATGAGTTTATGATGGCCGTGTTGTATCTAGAGGAGCCGCCCCCAGCTCTTACATACTTTCTGTTTTCTCTTCTGTGCCATTCCCAACCCTTGGGTGGATGAGGGAGGTATATGTCCCTGTAGAGCTGAGCACTCATCAGTCACTTATTTGCAGAACTTGACCAGTTACAATGCTCTCTCTGCATATATATATATGTGTGTGTGTGTGTGTGTGTGTTTAAGGAGGGGGGGGGAGAGAGAGAGAGAGAGAGAGAGAGAGAGAGAGAGAGAGAGAGAGAGAGAGAGAGAGAGGGGGGGGGCGC